>VUQK01015886.1:38909-59083 GCA_015106715.1 Bujurquina vittata
AAACTAATAAAAACGAGCAAAACCACTCTGAAAACTAATTAAAACTAACTGCATTAGAGAAAAAAATGTAAAAACTAACTAAAACTAAACTATAATGTAAAATACAAAACTATTATAACCCTGTATCACATGTTGATTTTTGGTTGCGACTCCATAAGACCATAACATGACAGTACCCAGCTGAGGACATTTTTTTTAAAACTCTGTGATCTCCTAATGATTATGCTAAACTCATATACTGACAAATGGGAGACATGAATGCCAGACAGGATGAGGGGAAAGTAGCAAATAACTTCAACCAAGCTGGTACATACTGCACACTGTTTGTGAATTATCAGCACGGTGGCTCGGGAGCTAGCAGTTATTGCCGGACAAGTTGAAGTTCAAAGCAGGGCATTGATAGTGGCAGATAGCAGAGAGTGACACGCAGACAAGTGTGGAGGACGAGTGATAAAGATAGAGAGTGACGCAGAGAGTGAGAAGAGGAGGAGAGTGTTGATAGGACAGAAGAAAGACGAGAAGAAGTGAGAGGACAAAATGAAACGCGGGGAGATGGAGAGGGAGAAAAAGGCAAGAGATGTGACTGGATATTTGAAAGGACTGAGGCAATGAAAGAGTGATGTAGCCCGAGAAGATACGAAGGATTGGATGTGGCATTGAGGGGGACAGGAGAGGTCAAAGGATCAGTGCTGTACATAGACGGGTATGATTATTCACAAGAAAAAGTGCAAAGTATTATAGGGGCAAGCTCTTGCTTTTCTTTTAGCTACTAATAAATACTCCGTTCTGATTAAATCAGTTGGATTTGCCAGCGGTAAAAGCAATATTAGCATAAGTTTTATATAATTTCTCTTACTTTGCTAACTTGCTGAATTAGTACTACAACTTACAAATAACAATACAGAATATTCTGCAAATAGTTGACTAGAAACTGCAGTGAATGACCACTGACTTAAAATTCAAGCTTTTCTCTTCTCTTGTCACATGAAGCACCAGAGCGCCAGCATCAGCATCAAAGCTAACATCAAAGTCAAACTTTAAGGTTTATGCTAAGATGCAAATAGCTTTTTATGTAAATAAAGTCACACAAACTTGTTCAAAGTAAGTTGACAGAGAAGGAGATCAAAGGAATTGTGATTTCTTGCCACTGACATGCATATGCACACACATTATTTGGCAAATTTGGAGGGCGAGCATGGAGATGGCGCAGACGGACAGAGGAAGAAAAAGACTAATATTAGAAAAAGAGGAAGATGGCATGACTCTCAGGGAAAAACAGAACGAAAAGGTTAGTAAAGGGTAATGAATAACGGAATGGAAGAAGAAGAGAACAAACAGCGTCGGGTTAATGTTAATTGGGACAAAGGATCATGTCCCATTAAATATAGATGGCTCTGTTATGGGACATGAAATATACATGAAACACTGGGTTGACATCTGTATCGGCTGTGTTAAGAAGCATGTCTGAGTAGATCGAGAGATGGAAGCTAGCTCAAGTGAAAAACTGCAAAATGAAAGGCATTGTGGTGAGAAACAAAGGTGGGTGGGGACAGACACACAAAGAAGAAGACAACGAGAGAGACATCAGACCGAGACAAGGATCTTGACAGCATTTGATCCAGAGCCAGAGGAGGCATTTTTCCCCCCCCTTTGTTCATAGTAGAGGGCTTTTACAGAGATGGGGATCAATATTGTATTGTTGTTTCTTGTTGTGCTGTTGATCCTCAGTGTTAAGTGTTAATCTGAGGTCTTCAGTCTCTGTGGTCGTGGCATGTCCCATGAGGCTTATCAACACAACAGGGCTAGTAACCCCAGTTTCTGGCAAGAACACCCATTAGGCTCACATATATCCCCTAACCCTGGAGGTCACAGTCCCAGCAGCTTTCCTGAACAGGCATTGCTGTTAGAAACCTAAAGGCAGCAAAGAAAAGATATGCCAGAATGAACATTGTTTCATAAAATTTGCAGTGATTGAAACAGTCACAAAAAGATGTTTGTGTTCATGGATGTGAATTGTTCATTTTTTACCCCACATCTTTGAAACATATGAATTTCAAAAGAAAGTTTATTCTGTGTCTGCAGCACAAATGTTGTCAGGAAACTTCTGCGGGGATGTGTCAGTTTGGCAATCAGGAAAACCCAGCTGCGAAGTAGCAATTTCAGCCCCAACTATCTTTTCCCACACCTAACGGAGTATTGTTTAATTTAATACTAGGACATTTTAAATCACTAGCTCTAACAGAGTACTTATTTGCTGGCTAAAATGTACCAAGTAGTTTCTAATAATGATTCATAATGAAATTGAATAGTAAAAATATCCCTTAAGGCACGTAAAATGTAGTCTCAGATGGGAGAAGCAAAGTGATTGATGCCACTGCCAACCCTTCCAACTTCTAAATGTGGATTTTTTTTGTTCCTTAAGAGTGGAAATTATTTATTCTGTGTACATGGACACAGAATAAATATCTTATCGTCTTATTCCAGCTACATGTAATCTTGAGAGTTGGTGTCCAGAAATACACACACACACACACACACACACACGCACACACACACACACACACACACACACACACACACACACACACACATTAATTGGAACTGTGTTGTTTCTTTTCTAGTATATCAGTTGAGAAGTATAAAATAAACAAGAAATTCTACTTTAAGTCTATTTTGTTTAGCTTTGCATATTCTCATTTAACTATGCCTTCATTTTAACTGTCTGCATTCAGTTGCCAAGAGCCAGCATGCACAGAGGACAGTAATCATACTGCACAGATATTTCAGTTGTTATTAGCTGTTGCTATCACCAGCACTTAATCTTTGTCTCTGTCTCTTTTAGTTGCTAGGAACCAGTATGGGCAAATAGGCAGTCATGTCACCATGCAGTGTGGCTCCCTGGACAATGATGCATCGGTGTCATGGAAGGTGAATGGAACAGATGTGAGAGCCCAGCACCATCTAGAAGGTCCCAGACTGATCCTGACTGAGGTGGACCTGAGTCATACTGGACTGTACAGCTGTTTTCAGAACCCCCATGGTGAGAGGCGTGACACCATCTATCTTCACATTGGGAGTAAGTACAGTAGCTACACATTTGCCCTTTCAGTATTGTTTAGAATAAGACATCATAAATCTTTAATCTTCCTGAAGGGAAAGTGAATCATTGCAGCCACAAAAAGAGAAAGAAAAAAGGGGAATTAAACCAGACAGTGCAGTTAGCCGTGATGCAGTTGTGATGCCAGTTGCATCATAAATATATGAATTAACAATGTGAATGTTTTACAATTTAGCTTTCATGTATGTGCAAATGCAAAGACAAACTGTGTGCTGAGTATCACCTCACATTAAAAAGCATCAAATCTAAAAAAGTTAGTAAATTTCATATTTTTAAAGCATTTAAAAATATGCTTTTATTTTACTTTACAGTAAAATAAAATAAATTTATATATATATATAATTCCAAAAAATTCATACTACACACAATTGCACTATTTACATAAAATGACACAGCAACCACAAAAAAGTATGCCTTCCGCTTGGATTCAAAGACAGTCACAGTTGATGCCTGTCTGAAGTCATCTGGAAGATCATTCCAGAGTGTTGGTGCAACAGCAGCAACGGCACAACCCACTTTTGAAATAAGCTTTGACTGCAGGAGGATCGAAGCTCTGACCACACCTGCAATCACTGTGTGTTAAAGTAGTAAGACTGAGAAATATTACTTAAGAAGCTGCATTCATTCTGCTGCTGCCACAACAGAGCACAATAGGACTACTCAGAGGTCCTGACATTATGAGTCTAAGGGATACACACAGCTGGCTACCAAATTTCCATTTTTTTAATTATTTTTTTTTTCCTCCCAAAGTGAGCACTTTGGCCAAATGACAGTGTTAATAGTAAGCTATAATGTTTGAGGGGGTATTTCATTCAAATTTTAAATGCCAATATAAAACTTGAATTGTTGTGATAACAATCTTTACAGTAGATCTGCTGCCAGCTGACCAGCTCTTATGATTAGCTGTTAAAATTATATTTGGTCTATTTCCTGTTATGGTGTGCATAATCATAATCATCATACAAAAAATAAATGATGTCAATTTAATGGACTGTCATGATGGTTTGTGAGTTGGCATTGGCCTCATTTTAGACCCATTATTCTCATGGTGAAAGTATTATGCGCTTATTCAATGCATAATAATTGTGTTGGATGGAGTGGTAAATAAGAGGACCTGAATGAAGGAGCGAAATACTTATCTGGGTCTTTCTTGACTTAATGCATACTTACAAATGGACTGACATAGCTTATGCCTTATTATGACTACTGATGTATGCATGGATTGTTCTCCAGAGTAAAGTGATTTCTCCAACTATCAGATTAGCATTCAGCACTATTTATAATATATCAAATAACACTCACATATATTAGGAAACCTCCTCCTCTCAGTTGTACCTGAACAACTCCTCCCTCCTTCAGCTCGGGTGTTGTTTTTGAATTCATCTGTCTTTGCAGTTATGCCTCATGACTGATTGAATCATTATTCTTCCGTCTGTCATCTTAAATGACAGACTGAAGAAAAAACGTTTTTAGTCAGTAGTGAATTAGCATCTACTTATTGTAGTAGAAAACAGGGCCGCGCTATGTCTGCCGGGCAGCGTTTCTTCACATGGAAGAAATCACTCTCTGTCTCCCCTAAGTTTCAGTCTGCTAGTAGTAAAAGGAATAGACAACATTTTTAAATTAAATTTTTACAGATACTACACTGTAGCTGCTAGAAGGCTAGAGAGTGAAATGAAATATCTTCTTGGCATCAGTCACAGCAGGCTACTTCAGAATGGTGGCAAATTTTGATACAGAGCAAGAGAAAACGCGTGATTCATCACTCTGAGACGGGGGGAATAAAATAAAATAGCCTATGCAGTGTTCATCTTTCCGACACTCTTGCGTTATTGCGTCCACCACAAGTCTATTTATGAAAAAAAAAAGCAAATAGAAAGACAGGTCAACTGGTTCATTTATCTTATTTGTGCCAGGGGAAATGTTAAAATGTCTTTCATGCATCACGCATACAAATAACTGATCCAATACAAAATAAATAAACACTCAATGGTTAAAGATATTTTTGAAAAAGCGGTCAGCACATGTCCCCTTTAGCTAAATAGTAAACCATGCCAGTATGATTCCATCCACTTGTCAACAGAACCAATAGAGGCCAAGCACACAACCCATCAAGATTTTATCCCAGTGCTGATGCTAAATGTTACATTTCCAAGCAAATGTTTGATGAATGAGACTATATGGGAGCGTGACAGTTTGGTTAATCATATCAGCAATGATAAATTACAGAATGCTGAAGTAATACTGATTTAATGACTTTTACGTTATGGCAAATTATGTCAGCGGGGGGCGGAGGGATGATGCAATTCATAAACAGGCCAGGATGTGTGTGTGTGTGTTTCGTTATGCTTAACAGAGAGACAGAGAGCGTAGCCTTAGACAGACAGATGGAAACAAAATATCTGTGTGCAAACTAGTGCACGTGTTTCTTTTCACCAGTGGTGCTCTTCTGTAATGACAAGAACAAGTTGAAACAGACTCTTATTGCGTAACCATTCATCGGGAGGTCAGTTCAGGAGTTTGTGAGAACCTACTTTAGCGGTCTGGATTAGCGCTGAATATAACTGTCTCAATAACGGTTGATTTTATGACATGTTCAGGATACGTTGGGGCAGCAACAACTGCAATTCTACGTTTCTAAATCTCCTCTGTCCATATTTTATTGTCTGTTATCGCTGCCCTTTTGTTTTCTAGCTACATTTCTTTTTTTTTCCATTATGTTAACTGCCAGCTACAAAACTTTAAGTGTTGTGCAGCTACAGTGATAATGACATCATGACAGGCTACACTTGTTCTGATTACCATCATGATGGTAGTTTGATTTTATGCAGCGTTTATTACTTACACTGGGGGCTTGTTATGTTTCACACAGATAGAAGTGTTATCAGGAGAATAGCACAGAGCCATCTGTTTATGCTTTTTAATTTTTCTCCTTCACTCTATGTCTGTGCTTCCCTCAAACCTTTTTTGATTATCTCTCATCTTTCTTATCTTTCTATAGAACTGGATGTGTATGTCTGTAAAGCACCCTTGCATGACGTCCTTGTTTCCCCACTCTTTTTTCGCATCCATCCATCTCCTCTGGCTTTTCATTTGTGTTAGGCAGCATCGCTTAGCGTTGTGTTTACACTGGTTTGCATTACGGACAGTTGTGTTATACTGTGTGTGCACGGGCACTTGGTCCACCTTCACACCAAATTTATGGACTGTGTCAACATAATGTTAGCACAAGGAGACAGCACTTGTTTGTGTTGACTTTCATGTGAAAATATAGCGCCGCTTTGATGTCTGTTTCTCTTCCCCTTTGTATTATTTCACCACCGTGTATAACTGTTAGTTTACATTCTCTCTGTTACTTTGTTTAAAAAAATGTCCATCTCATCACACACACACGCATAAACAGAGACACACACAAGCAAACATAAGCACCCGAGCACTCGGTGACGTCTTTAGAAAATATCTTCAGAACAAGATGTGGTGAAGAAATAAAGAATGACAGATGGCTAAAAAATAAAATAAAATACAAGAGGGAATGAGAGAGTACACCAAACAAAATTTCATTATAATTTAATAAGCAAGAGGTCATAAAACTCTGAAGCTCTTTGTTGGATAGAGTGTCTTTTGCTGTCACAACAGCAAAGTTATTGCTATCCTGCACTTTTCTGGCTGTGTCCGCTCTCGCATGTATTGCTGTTTTCAATGGCTGTCAGCTAAACAATTTACAGTATAACAAGATGAGCTGCACCCAACCCAGTTATTAAGCCTCCTAGCAAACACAGCATTTACATCATAGCATCTTAAATCCAGTCACTCACCTGGCAGCTGGAATGCGCTGCCTGTGAGAAGCCTGCCATTTAGCAAACCTGGACCTAACACACCGGCTGCGCTTTATGCAAGTTTTAAACATAGTTCTACAAGTGCAACACAAAACTATAATTTACAAACGTTTCATGCTGTGTCTGTTTTACATATGATAGTATATATTATTTTGTGTATTTTTCAAATTGAGTCAATTGTAGCTGAATGCTCTACTATATAATCTAAACATTATAAAACAGTGTTTTATAGACTTAGTTTGGATGTAGCAACTACATAAAGCCATCTGTTCACTGTAAAATTAAATATTTAGCATGTAATGTGGCTGTTTATTACTGATACTTATTTTTCCTGTCCCTGGGGGGGGAAGAAAGTTGTACTTAACCTTCTATACCCCAACAGAATTCTACTAGACTGTCCTAGATTCCTTAAAATTATGAAAAAAAAGGGAAAATCTGCTGAAAACGCCTGAAAAAACATTGGAAAATATGCACAAACATATTTATTTATTACATCTTATATAAATATTGTTGCAATTATTTATTGTCAGCAGATTACACATGCAAACCTCCCACCTGTGGACAGCTGACAGCAAGGCGGGTATAACAACAACAGCTGGTTATAAGCGAGGGTTAAAGTGGGCCGGAATGATCCAGAACACTGTCTCAAGACCTTTTAAGGCAACTCAACAAACATTACCAAACACACAAACTGTTTTTGCATAGTTTTTCGCAAAACATGTTTGTAAGCTACAGCTAGTGTAAGTGTGTATTTGATGTATTCACCAGGCTATAAGCTTTAACCCATGGTTATAAGCTAACTTTTTACCAGCTAATGTTAGACTCAAATGTCCTAAAGATCACATTTCCATCTTATGAGAATGTGTTCAGTCTGATAACATCAACTCCACTTCAAATAAAGTTTTAGCTGGTCTAAGCTGAAGTTACTAAATCTGGCAACAAACGGCCCTTACCAACAAAAAAGTTCAGGATATCCTCAACACCTCTATATATCATATATATATCTGTCAGATGTGAGCTTCTCTGACTCAACGACCTGTATCGGACTCCTTTCACAAAGTTTTACAGCCTTCTCAAGAGCGAACTCTGGCCCGAGTGTATGAGGTGACTCAGGGGTAAGCATAAAATATTGCAAAATACACCGCTCACCAAAACAATTTAAGGAACACTTTGAAAACTCTTCAGATCTTAATGGGAAAACAAAATCATGCTGGATATCTATGGCCCCCATGTGCTTTTATGTATGCCTGATAGTGTCAGGGCATACTCCTAATTAGACAATGGATGGTGTCCTTGGAGATCTTGCCCTGAGATCTGGATCACTGAGCTCCTGGACAGTCTGAAGTGCAACCTGGGGGTGTCCGATGGACCAAAACATAATGTTACAGAGGTGTTCTTCTGAAATTAGGTCAGGCAAGCGTGGAGGATACTTAATAGTATTGATTCCTTCATCCTCCAGGAACTGCCTCCGCATTCTTGCCCCATGAGGCCGTGCATTGTCATGCACCAGGAGGAACCCAGGACCCACTTCACCAGCATAGGGTCTGACAATAGGTCCAAGGATTTCATCCCAATACCTAATGGGAGTCAGGGTACCACACCGGACAGTCTGCAGAGGTTTGTGCATTCCTCCATGGATATGCCTCCCCAGACCATCACTCACTCACCACCAAACCAGTCATGCTGAACAATGTTACAGGCAGTATAATGTTCTCCACAGCTTGTCCAGACCCTTTCAGATTTGTCACATGTGTGAACCTGCTTTCATCTGTGAAAAACACAAGGTGCCCGTGGTGAACCTGCCAATTCTGGTATTCTATGGCAAATGCTAATTGGGCTCCACGGTGCCGAGCAGTGATCACACAGAACATCAAGCTCTCAGGAAACACTCGTGAAGTCTGTTTCTGATTGTTTGGTCAAAGACATTCACACCAGTGGCCTGTTGGAGGTCATGTTGTAGGGCTCTGTAGGGAGCAGATGCCAATCTTGCGGGGTGGTTAAGGGCCTTCTACAACCCTGTCCAGCTCACCTAGAATAACTGCCTCTTTCTTGGAATCTCCTTCCTGATCTTGAGACTGTGCTGGGAGACACAGCAGTCGCATATTGATGTGCCATCCTGGAGTAGTTGGACTACCTGTGCAACCTCTGTAGGATCCAGGTATGGCCTTGTGCTACCAATAGTGACACTGACCCTAGCCAAATGCAAAACTAATGGAAAATACACCCAGAAAAGATGAGAAGGAAAAAGTTGTCAGTGGCCTCCATTTGTAAAACCATTTTTTTTGTGTGTCACTGTTGCCCCTCCAGTGCACCTGTTTTTAATTTCATTAACACCAAAGCAGCTGAAACTGATTAACAACCCCCTCTGCTACTTAACTGACCAGATCAATAGCCCAGAAGTTTAACTGATTTAATGCTGTACTTTAATTAAAAAGAATTTCCTTACATAGCAGCTGTTACATGGAAATGCAGAGCTGCCGGGTGTGGCTGTTGTGGGGTAGAGGGTTAAGTATAGAGTGTATAATTGAATCAAAAGTAATCAAAAGTGTTAAGCAGTTTTTTTTTAACTTGTATAATGAAAGGATTATGAAAAAAAAAACACAACAACTCACTGGCGGTAGGTAAACCACATCTTCAGCAAATGCACTGGCAAAGTATACTGTAAGCATAACCCCCAGTTATAAAACTGAGATGTGCCATTTGTTCTTTCTTTCCTTTTAAAGCAAGCTTTTTTCACAACTTTGAAAAGAAAGTGATTAGCACTTTAAGAACATGTAAGTTAGGTATGCATATCTAAAAGCATTGTCGCTGACTCCCTATTTTTAGAGACCATAATTCATATGCCACCCAGTCACTCGGAGTGCCTGCTGAGACTATACAAAAGGAGCCCTCACCCACAACCCCTCCTCCACTTCGATTACTGTAATGACAACATTTTAAACATGTACAATGAAGAAAGGCATTCATCTTGCAAACGTCTGTGTAGTAATGAGTTTATACCACAAATCATCACAAAAAAGAGGGGTCTAGCTTTAGCACCCATTCTTTTAAACAAACTCCAGTCTGACCTGCTCTCCGATTATTGCAATGGCATTATGTAAACAACTATTTTTCTTTGTTTGTTTTTTACTTAATGCTACAAATTGCAAAAGAAGTCTTAACCACCAGTGTTGGAGTATCCGTCGGGTTATGAGTTGATTTGTTTAAGGCGCGTGTGTTGATGTTTGTGTGGTCAGTAATAAAAAAGCATACAGTCATTCTTTCTCTTCTCTTTAATTTCAATTGCAGTCTGTCTTAAATCAATATGATTGTGCAAATCATCACTGGGATTAGAATCTTAATGTTTCCAACTTTTGTAATGGCAAATGCATATAACAACTAGAACTATACTTTGTACTGCAGCTCTCATGGTTTCCCTAACTGAAGAATATAACTTTAGTATATTTAATATGAGTGAATATAGGTAAGTTAATTAAACTCAAACTTAGATGGCACGTTTTGATTAAATAAAATAATGGATAATCAAAAGTCTGGCCAATGAACTACCATACACACACTGGTTGTGTTCAATCTAATAATACAAGAAGGTGTGATTTCTCTAGTTAGATTCATGTGCATCTCTATCCTCAGGCAACGTATTTCTACACAAACACACACAGACACCACAAATTGATGTCTTTTTCCTATCCCTGGGTAGCTTGTTTTGGTGCGTAACTCCCCCACACACATACACATACACACACACACACATGCACACTCAAGGGACCTGTGCTACATTGCTGGGTAATGGAATTGTCTTGTCTCCTTGCAGACAGATCGCTACAGAGGAGAGTGAACCCATAAAGCTCCTCTGAGACTTCCTGTTTAACCAGGAAGTTGCCCCCACATGTAAGGGCACTGCAAGAACTACTTTGCTTCCTTTTTAATTACTCTCCTTGCGTGTCCCAGTACCCAGTCAATCATAGTGAATGGAAGCAATGAGGATTCATGCAGCCTTAGAATTTAATTCAATAGTTTGGCATCAGCGGCTGCTCTCTCAGGCCATTTTTTGTCCCAGTCTGTCAAAACAATGTAAAAAATTTTATTTTTAAGTTTAAATTCATGTTCAAAGACCAAGCATAGCCCGACTCATATTTAAATCAGATTGTTTGGTTTGGTTACTTTTTAGATCAGGCAAATGCATACTGTATGTTCAGCTATGCTATGACATGTTAGATATTTACCAATAGAGTGAAAAAAAATTAGACAAGAAAAGATCTAGCCTGTGTTCGCAATAATTTTTTTTTAAAAAAAGTTTCTAAAAAAGTTGTAGCACAAAGGGATTGTTTAAAGTCTGCAGCGCCACCAAGTGTTCTTGAGCAAAGCCAATAATTTCTGCAGCAGGATTAGCTGATCTCTGACTTCTGGAGTAAAAATGGCGCTTTCCTACTGGAAACAATCGAAAATGAAAAGAACAAGACTGGGAGAGATTAATAAGATAATCATACAGATTAGAGCTACCTCCTTAGCATTGAAATATTAATCGTTACCATCATCATCTCCTTTCTCTCTCTTTTCACTCCAGTTTGTCCTCTGTTGTTCCGCTCTATATCACAAATTTCTTCCCTCACCATTTTTTGCTCTACTTGCAGGACAACAGCAATTCCCATCACATTATTGTAGCAGACAACCATAACAAATGGGAAAATGGCCCTGGTTTAAGAAGTCAATGGGAAGCCATGAGGGAAACTCGTGAGAAGCAAATACATAAATGTGTATGGAATAGTGTGCGCTTTGGTTTCTTTGTATCTGTTGGGTAATCTCGCACTTGGACTAATCTCACAAAGCACCTTTTCCCTTTCATTTTTTTCTTAGCATTATTCAGGCCAGCAACACTTCATTTTTATATGTACTTTTAGTCAGGCTGAAGCTCATATTTTTTGAAGTCAGTGTATAAAAGAGTACATGTAGACAAATACACATAATTTTAGATTTAGAATTTGAATTTCATAGGCTTTGCAGCTCAGCTGTGGTTTTTCAAGCATTCAGCCCAGTGTACTGTTTCCCCTCTCTTTTGTTGGCATAATATTTCACTAGCCCACCACCACAGTTCTGGCTATTCATCACCCTCCATCACTCTCACCAATATAACATATTTTACTGTAACACTTTTCTTCCTCATATCTTAACATTCTGTTCCAATCCTGTTTTTTTAATCTCATTCTTTTCTTTTTTTCTCCCACTAATCCTCTTATACCACCCCTAGTCTGTCCCATTTCACCCATTACTTTGTCCTTGCCTTGTTATCTTTGTCCATGCATTTCAGTGTATTTTAACTTTCACACTTTGATGCTGTGCATGTGTGTATACTATACAGTATACAGCACATTAGTCAAAATAAATGTCTGTCTAGAGGACAGATAAGCAATGCATTGTAATAGTACAATTAAATTATTTTCCAAGTCAACACTGGTTTTTAGACATTTCGGTTGCCTGATGGGCTTAAATACAATACATGTTTATAGATCGCAAAAGGTAGTGTATTGATTTTAAAACGCTAGCAGATTTCAATAAGGTGCTTTGAATTTAATAAAAAAGAAAAGGCAACATTAAAGTTGGACACAGGGTTATAAGTTGGCTAAGTCTAGGAAAAATATTCCTGGGAAGAAGATGGAGTGGGATAAGAAGTTAAATTTAGTAAAGTCCAGCTACAGACAGATGAGCTTAGTTTAAGGAACAGGAGTCTTAAGACTACAGGCAGAAAGAAAACTCCGGTATCCTCGGTAGGATTTAGAAACTGCACATGGACTTACGTAAAAATATTATTATTTAATTTTTTTAAATTGTAGTTTTTTAAAAGACTGATATGCCGGTACATATCAGACACACATTAATCAAAATCTGCTAATATTTTGTTGCTCACAGTCATAACCTTAAGATGCCTCTGACCTGCCAGGACATGGCATTACATTGGGCCTGTGGGGTACTTGTATCAGGACTTCTTCAGCAGTTTGGAAGTGCCATGTGGGGTATGCTTGGTCTACCAAGTGTTTAATGCAAAGTCCACCTGAATGACGGGACTACAGGTTTCCCAGCAAAACACTATATTGCAATGAGATGAAAGAAAGTTAGTGTCAATTCTCCAGAGAAATGTAGATAAAATTGCAACATCAGTGCCTCAGAGTGCAGACTTTGGTGTCCATGTGATGTTTTTGTAGTTAGTGACAAGACTTCGAGTGAGTCTTGTTATGAACAACAATGATTAGCCTAGAGCACAGTTTCAAAGCTCCTGCATGCATGTCGCAAACCTAAGACTTATTGTTTAGCTTTTGGTAGCATAGCAAATAGAGCATCTCTTGTAGTCTCCTAAAATTCGACTCCTTGGCCCAATTAAATTTTCAATGCTCCAGCTTCGTTCCACTTGCATGCTCTGCATGAAAAAAAGCCATGAAGTATATCGGGTAATTGGAAGTGTGCAGTTAGTGCTGCCATGCCAGACCTGTCCTAAACTTTTTTATTTCCCTTTTCCCATTCTCACACCTTCTCTAACATTCTCTGGTCAATGTTGAATATGTACAGCCATATTCTTATGATTAACTTTTGATTCTTCATCTGTGCTTCCATCAAAGTTTACTTACCCCTTCTCTGACCCTTTCCCACCCACCCTCTACTCCTCTCCTCTCCTCTCCTCTTTCCCCATCCTAATCCTGCCCTCCTCTGTCTTTCGTTTTCTGCCAGTCTTTTTGTGTACACCCTTATTATTTTATTTATTTATTTTTATTACCAATCTTTGCAGTAGCAGGTTTAAAAATGGCCCCGGGATGCATTAATTATTGGTTCTGTTAGATTTTGATCAAACTTTTGATTAAAAAAAAAGGATTAATTGAAGCAAGCCAAAATCCATTGTGTTCCCTCTCATTCTTCCTCCTTGTGTCACTCTGCTTTGCTTACTCTAATCTCCCTTTCTCACTGTAATTACCCATCCAGAGTTAGTGGAATAAACCAACTGATGCACTGTATTATTATCTTGTCTTCTCTGTTTGCTCCACTTTCCTACAATTGACATGCAGTAAAGCACAAGTGTCTTTGCTATGTGAGTGTTTGTGTATGTGTGTGAATGTGGGCTGTATGTAGGTGCTGCTGTCTGTGGGTGCCTTTTTGTATGCTTCATAGTAATTTGTCGCTGGCTGTCACAATGTGTTTTTGTACGTCTGCTAAGAAGCAAAAGCCCTGCTCTCTCCAGTGTCCAGTAAAATAGAAAATTCTGGGCTGTCTCGGCCTTTTTACCCCCGCATTTATGTGTGCTCACGAGTGTATGCGTGCACGCTTCTGTGTATGCAAGGGCGAAAGACAGAATCAGAAGGAAGGAGAGACTGTGACCAGAAACTATTCCCTCTGGCTCAATGTCCATCAGTGAGGTTGAACAGTTTGCTCCACTGACGTCAACCAACTGAGGAATGGTCAGATATCCATGAAAACATGCTCAATGGCCATTCCTGTGTGTGTGTGCGTGTGTGTGCGTGCGTGCATGTGTGTGGCTGAGGAGATTTTCAAATGTCAAATATTTTGAAAGGTAAAACTATCTGCCTTCTGCTGAGCCTTTCAGCCAGACATGTTACAAATGTTCACTTGAATGCATCTAAAAACAAAACTTTTGTTCAAAGCACAGGAAAACAAAACTGTTAAAAGGTTTTTCTCTCAACTTTCAGTCTTTAACAATAATCGCACACATCATGTTAATGTGCACAAAATGGATATAAAGGAGGATGGAAGCTTACAGTATTGATTATATCCCATCTTACTATTCTCTCTCCTATATTGAGGACACATTGAGATCCAATTGAACAGACCATATCTGAATGTAGCTCTGGATGTTTATGGCCACATCCCCTATGTGTAGCTATGTGTATGCTAATGTGTCCTGGGTCATCTTGAAGGGATGCTTACTCAAAAGATGTTTGTGCGTAGGTAGACACAGAAGATGCTCATTCATGCACCAAAATCATATTAAATTTAATAATACTGATATATTACAAGTCATCTGGGGCAACGTGGCAAGTGAGGAACACCCCCAAGGACTTTTATTTTAATTTCTGGTAGACTAGGCACAGTGCACAGTGACAAAGCTATTGATCTTTGCAAATAGACTGATTTGTGTTCAGAACAGGGAAGTGAGGTCTGATCACAAATGGCCACTGTAAAAATCTAGTATGTAGTAAGGGAATTAGAGCTGTTCGTGTGTTCCTGTTGGGGGTAAACAACAACATATTTTATTTTTATTTGTATGTGAAAAAAAAAGAAAGAAAAAAGATACATTGTAATTTGGCATGCCTTCATAGTTTAATGATGTTTCATGACCAGGATGACAAATCAAAAATAAATCACCATGTATCACTATAAATTATAGCTCATACAGGTGTTCCTTTTTTCCAAGGCTGTATGAATTTTAAAAAAAAAAAGATAGATAGATAGATAGATAGATAGATAGATAGATAGATAGATACGCTTTCATGTCTTTTTTATGGGTATGCATGTAGAATCTTCTTATGAGTACACATACCCATATATGTATGCTCGCTTTATATATTTTTTCCGCTTGTCTTTATATGCGTGTGTAATGAACTAGTACCTAACATAATTTTCCGCCTCAGAATATAAGTGACTCCTCCATTTAGTCTATTTGGGCCATTTACGTTTGATGCAGCAAACTAATCTGCTCTTCCCAAGGAGATTGTTTCACACGTTGAATGACTTATTAAGCTGATGTAAAGGCAGACTGCCATAGCTTAGACTGCTGGTGCATTCTGCTCACTAGCTTCAGTGGGAATTTAGGACTTCAAGAAATAGTTGGTAGTGTGTGAGCAGACATGTAAGAGTCTTTTTTTTTTAGAAAGGCGGTGAATGCAGTAATGCTTTCACTTAGCCAGAAAAGAAAACCAAAAAAATTCATTTTTTTTAAAATTTAATATAAGTTATTTATTTAATAAATATATTCACACACATCATCCCACCTTTTGACAAAATAGGATTTTGGAGATGACAGTTGTAAATCCAGCATAAATGACCTGTAAAGATGTTTTAAATGTTGTGTGAAGTAGTTGTTTTCATAGCATAGTTCTGCTAAAGTATTTTTTAGTCATTTAAAATGCTACATATGGTTGAGATGTGAACAGAAGGCTCACATGTTATATCTGCTTTTATGTGGTTGCCCCACCTCCAAAGGGTTTAAGCACATAGCATGGAACTGCATTATCCACGCTGGGATAACCTTTGTTACACTGTTGCTGTAGTTTTTTATAGGTCAACTTCAAAGGTTATGATAACATTTTAGACAAGAAGTAATTATTAAGAAAAAAAACCCCACAGATAACAGAAACAACTGTTCTAGTAATGGTATAGTACCATAGAAGTGGTAGTGGTGGTAGAAAGTGTTACTGTAGCACAAACGCAGTGGGAAAAGTAGTGAAAAACCTATCTTCTATATTTTTTCTCACATGGATAAATGATATTGTGCTTTCTAAGAGCCTTCTAAGTTCTTTGCTTCAGCATCGCTGTCTTAGAGACATCTCAATTACACCAGCTTGTTGGCTCAATCTCTGGAGACCAGGTCGCTACGAGCCTGGACTGTGGCTAAATGGGACAGTCCCCAAGGACAGATATACTCACAGAATGCAACAGTGTGGTTGAGGTAATTACTTTTTTGGGGCTGACTATTACAATATTAATATCAATATATGCACCTACTAGAAAATTTTCATAAAAGAAATAGGGCTCAGAGCTTTACGGAAATGCGTATGGGAAGTCCACTTGTGTTTAGGATAAACAAACACCTTCTGGATATTCAGCCACACAAATACACTGCCACATGCTGCGGTGGGCAGATGAAAGGAGGCTCCCACAAACATGGCTCCTGTGTCGAATGAACCGCTCTTATTGTGGAAAAACACAGAGATGTTGGTCTTGGCCGGACAAGAATGTGGGCTAGATCATTGCTGTGTGTATTAGCAGCGCACGTGTGTGAGCAATGAAAGCTCGGCTATTTGTGCAGGCCTCACTTCAGACTGTTACAGAAGTAGATACAAACACATAAACACACTCATAACAATCCATTTTGAAATAGTGTTTGTAGCTTTGACTGATTCAACCCTTCAGGAACTTCAACACATTCACTTCTTTATTTATCTCTTCATTTAGATACATTTATTTTCATCTCTGAAAATCATTCCATTACAACTGGTTGAATTTGCTGTGTAAGTTGTATATATTGTATAAACTCTTTTTGAGTTTTCTGGTTAGATGAAAGTGTTCCAAAGACTGTTCATTCAGTCTGTTTGTTGTTCATCCTCACACTGAGTTACATTCCCCTCCAAAAGTACCGGAACAGTGAGGCCAATCCATTTATTTTTTCTCTAGATTGAAAACATTTGGGTTTGACATTAAAAGAGGAATATGTGACGAAAGATGAACATCATTTTATTTCAGGTATTGACATCTGGATCTGATACACAGTCCAGAAGATAGCACCTTTTGTCTGAACCCACCCATTTATGTTGTGAGCAAAAGTATTGTAACATGTGACTGGCAGGGGTGTTTTGTTCTCCGGGCGTGTCCTGTTACATTGATTGTTCAAACAATAAACAGCGCTGAATGTCTTCGTGCAGTTTCAGATTTGGGTTTTGCCTGTGCAGACTGTGCAGTTATAGATAGAGAAGTAACCAACATGAAAACCAGAGATTGTCTATAGGTGGAAAAACAAGCAACTATGAAGCTGAGGGAAGATGGAAAATCAATCGGAGCCATTGCACAAACATTGGCCATAGTCAGTAAAACCATTTGGAATGTCCTGAAAAAGAAAGTCGTCACTGGTGTGCTAATAACAGACAGGTAGACCAAGAAAAACAACAGCAGTTGATGACAGAAACATTGTAAGTGCACTGGAGGTAATGTCATGGCTTGGGCTTGCATGGTTTCTTCTGGGATGGGCTCATTAATCTTCATTGATGATGTCATGCATGATGGCAGCAGCATAATGAACTTAGAAGTCTACAGAAACATTTTTGTCTGTCAGTTTAAAGGAAGATGCAACTAAACTTGGGAGATTTGGATCTCCTTCGTCATGCAGCAAGATAATGACCCAACACACACTCCCAAAACTATAAATTTGTCAATAAATTTAAGAAACTAGCGGCATCTCTATGCCGCTTGTGCGCACACACTTTGGCAGAAAAGTGCATACATAAAGTACAGATTTTTTTGTCAGGCCTCCACATGATGAAGCATTAGAAATTTCTGTTTCTTTGGGAATGTTACACACACACATTTATTTGATACTACAATTCCACTTTTTCTCAATCACGTTGGCGCAGTTGTCACAGCAGTAAAGTCATTCTCACTGCTCTTAATGCAGTTCTGAAATCAGTAACACATTTCCCCAAGCGCGTTAGCCTTTCTCATTGTGTTTGTACACGCTGCTGTTTCTACGGATGCTTCTCTGCTACACACATTTGTTACGGTGTTCATGCACGTCTCATCTGAATCTCACAACTCGTCAAAACAGTTTGTACTTTCATCAGTCACAACCCTAGATCGCTCACTTTACTGAATACTGTCCAGTACTGCATTACTTTTTTTTAATCAAATAATTTCAAACATTTTTCAGATAAATATGACAGCTAGGCTCCTGCACCGCTGTGACCCTAAACTGGATAATCGTAAGAAAATGGATGGATGGATGAAAAGAGCAAATTCATCCAAGTAAATAAATAAAAGAAAGTAACCAGCTATTTAAGTACAGCGCTTTGCAGGGGAAAAGAAGTCACATTATTCAAACAAATAAAAAAAGCACATCAGATACAAGCAAATTACCATCACCATTAAAGATGGCCACAGATGGCCCAATATAGCACCCATTCTTAGCAATGATAACAGTAGTTTCACTAGTAAGACACAAGGTAAAAACGTTTTTGGCAATTAAGTTAAGAATGTGTTTGTAAGCATAAACATAAATATGTATAGTGGTGATAAGAAATCCAAGCTCTGTGAAATTGGCTGTTTCGTCTGACTTATTTTTCATCTTCACTTCAGCTCATTAGCCTTGACTCAAGTTTAACAAAATGTGTGTATGCATGGCATGAAGTATGCAACCTTTTAATGTCCATTCTTATTTATTTATGTGCGGGAAACGTGTGCAAACATTGTTAATACACCTGTCCCCTGGGGCGTGAGCTATCTTTATCATGTGGAAATCTGCATTGAGATCATTTGCCATTTGTTTTATTTTAACGCAGTTATGTGTGAATTCTAGATTTAAAATAAAAAAATAAATTAAAAAGACATTGTACTGAGTCAAAAGTGTAACAGTAGTACTGTACATACTCATCAAATGCTTCCCAGTTTAGATATTGCTCTGGTCTGAATAAGGCCACTGGTAAATCTTCAAAGAAATATTTTTATTTTATTTTAGGAGTGTTTTTTGAATGAAGAGCTTAAGAGAGAAACTCATGAAGCAAGCAACCTGCAAATCCATAAGCCATGCTTTTAATATATTGTTAACTGTGAAACACAATCATAAACCATTGTATATACTGAAGCATGCAACAGTGTTCTTTCAGTTCGGAGCTGCGTGTGTGCAAGTGTGTAAGTGCTTACGTCGGTCCGTTGCTGTGTGAGAAAGCACGCTGAGAAAGCTCAGAAGAGAATAGAAATCATTGCACATTTCTTTCAGCATCTCTGGAGGGGAATCTTATTGTGTGCTAATCAGAGAGAAAGATGAAATCATCAAAGCAGTATACAGTCTAGTGAGTCTGCTTGGATCGCAGCGTTCAGTCTGCTTTCTCATTTCTTTTTCACCCTGCTCTGTTTTCGGCATGTCGTCTCCTGCTCCCTTTCTTCATCCTCTTTTATTTTTGTCCAAGCCTGTCTGTCTCAGTCCTTTCTGTCAGTTTTGTTCAATGTGCCTCTGATATCTGACATGTAACTGACGGTGTGAGCTAGTTATAGTTAGTTAGAATCCATCCATTCATCCATTTTCTTCGCTTATCCAATTCAGGGTCGGGGTGAGGGGCAAAAGGTCACCAGTCTTTCACAGGGCAAACACAGTGAGACAGAAAACCACTCACACCTATGGGCAATTTAGAATCACCAATTAACCTAACACCCCACTAGCTGAATGTCTTTGCCCTGGGGGGGGGGGGGGGGGGGCCACCCGGACGGGGGGGGAAGAGGGAGCCCCCAAAGAAAGC
>VUQK01015886.1:59103-74099 GCA_015106715.1 Bujurquina vittata
AACCCCCCAATCCCACCGCCCCCCGGGGGGGGGGGGGGGGGGGGGGGGGGGGGGGGGGGGGGGGGCTACGCAGACATGGGGAGAACATGTAGACCCCAATGAAAGACCCTGGCTAGATGGTGGATTCAAACCCAGGACCTCCTTGCTGTGAGGCACCAGTACTAACCACTGTGCCACTCTGCTACCCCACCAGAAAATATACTTTTACAATATCTTTAACATCATTTTTTTGTTGTAAAATTAAAAGAAAGACTATGATTGCATGTCCATGGACTGGATTGAACGGCCACACAACTAGGATGCTGCTGATAGAAAACGTGACCTTACTCAGCTTCTTCATGCCTGAGTTGTTTCTTTAACAACCGGTGTCATAATGACAGCAGTTGTTTACTCTGTGTAAATATACTCGGGTCATTTGCAAACTGCAACATGGACATTCGGCATTAGACTTGAAATACAAATTGGATTTGTTGGCCTCAGGCTATTAATAAATAAATATAAGCATCCCCTCTTCCTCTTTTATCTGTAAACATATTTAAATTCTCTCTCCTTTCCTCTTTCTTGGCATCTGCCCCACTCGTCGTCACAATCACAATGACTTTATTTTTCTTTCATCTAAAAGTCATAAATTGAAAAACTCAGGCTTGCCTCTGCAGTTCTGTTGTATTATCTTTCTAAAGCTCATTAAGAAATAATTAACCTGATTCACTTTTGCTTTAGGCAGATTTTCCCAATGGTATTTTATAATACGGACTTACAATGAAAAGAGAGATAGTGGACAATGTGAAAATGCTTTTGGGAAATGAAGACAGAATTAATGATAACACTGCACTGTTGCACTGGGCATGCAACTCATTATCAGAGCATGATTCAAATGCCAGAGTGTTGAAGGAAAGAATCAAATGGAAAATAAATGAATCGAGGAAAAAAAAAACGTGTGGTTTGAGAGTTTTAGAGTGAAAAACATTTTGAGAATGTGTTTGACTTTATGTCCTCGACCTTATAGAAGGTCTGTTAATTTTGGACTGACTGCAATTCTTGTCAATATACAGTAGGTGTGCAAGGTCATCCCCAATTAATAAATAGTACTATCATTGACAGGAGAGGATGATTTTAAAATGAATGTGGGTGATTATTTTTGTTTAAATGTTATATATGTGATTTATTGAGCTCGATATCTAGCGATTCCTTACAAGTGTCACATTGTTGTCGCCTCTGACCTCTGACATGGTAACATTTACGTGTCAAGTGGCTTGGATATTTTCTTTTTCATTCCTGCTTAAAATTTATGTGGACAAAAACAGTGACTCAGTCTGACCGGAGCAAGGCCATTGTGCAAATTATAAGGTACGCGCCAAGCTATGACTCAACATCAGCTGACATGAACCTTGTGAACTGACGTCAACCTATTGGCAGCGAAGATGACATTTACTGAAGGCAGAGATCATTCTTTATCTGTCGTCACAATAGCAATAAATCTTAAAAGAAGAGCTGAAATAATAAAATTTTGATATTCTTTTGATGATGTGCTGGTGTCCTTGGTCTAAAGGGCGTATAAGTAACAGCAAAAGTTAAAAATAAAAAGGCACAATTTAGCCCATCATTGCTAGCAGAGGTAAATTGAATGTGTATGATTGCATGCTCACCTTATGGCAATTGGAAGTTATTAGTGTATGTGCCACTTGTCACTGGCCGTCCCAGCTGTCATAGAGCTGGATAGACAGGATATGACTGAAACGGGTCACCAGTCCATCACAGAGCTAAATATTACAATTTTATGTAAGTGTAACAATGCTGCTGTTTTTTTAATAGCCTACTTTTTTAAAACAGAAAAAAAAAATCACTCATATCCGTCATATTCACAAGGGACTGGAGTTTAATATGCTGAAATAGACTGAAAAGAGTAAGCCAGCTTGCTAATAACATGCCACTGCAATCCTGTATGAAAACAGAAATTAGCCTAACTCATTATATTTAAATAAACAAGAACATTTCATTTTCATTGCATTCCAAGATCACACAGAAGATGTAGTTTTGCCAAGTATTTTTGTTTTCCATTTGATTTATGTCACACCACTGGAAAATGTTAATTCCTGGAGTATTAATTACATTGTGTTTAGGTGGCTTGATAATAAATCTGCTAAAATGCAGCGTGATAAAGAGTTGGCGACAAAAGGTAAACTGTTGTGCCATTTATCTAACAAGCCAAAAGACACTTCAGTTGCTCCTCCAGCCTTTCATTTCCTCATGTCCATCTTTGCGCTCTGTTGATAATGATCTTGGCAAGCCGCAATAAATAATGTACATATTCCGTAATGGTCGGAAGAGGTTCAGAGAGCACACATACAAGGGCCTTGCATGCACGCAAGCCAGCTAAGACAGAGATTTGCAGCGATACGATCAGATTTACACAAAAACAGTATATGATCACAAGCACAAATCTTTCCAACAATATGGACCCACTCAGGTCATGTCCAGGGACATATAAGCTCATCAGAGCAAGTATAAACACAAATCATATGTGCACATCCGATCACATGCACGGATGCATGCACAAACACACACACACACACACACACACACACACCCAGCCAAGGGTAATTCCCTCATTTCCTAATGATGCCCATCAGAGAGTAGTGAATGTAAATTATTAAAGCATACAGCAATTAGATACATAACACCCCCCAGGAAACATACACTCACTGACTCATAGTGGGCACTTAAATGAGAATGAACACACACAGTGGGTAGCATGCATGGACACAGCATACAATGGCAAATACAAGGCATGAGTGAGCACAAATGAACTCGGATCAAAACATGTTACTGAAGTTTCATAGTTGCATCAAAACTAGTTAAAGATGATTATGTCTTTGGTTTGAAACTCAATGAAAATCCCTGACATAATATTTATCTTTAAACTGTAGTCCTACTTTGAAGATAATAACTTCTCAAACATCACCTGGCACTTAAAAATGGCATAATTTACAGCGTAGTACCTATTATACATGTCACATTAAGGCTTGTAATTATAATGCTATGCTCATTTTTCATGCAAGATTTTTTTAAATAGCTGTAATCTTAATATATTTAGCAATTAATAATCAATTTAACTGACAAATTTATGAGCTTTTCATATATCTGCATAATGGAGAAGGTTTTTTTTTTCTTTTTTCCTTTAACACTTTGGAGATGATAAATTACAGTGAAACAGGCAATTCCTGCTGTGTCTTTACTGTCTTGGTTCTGTGACCTCCAGGTTAATGATGGGCTAACATCAAACACCTCAAGCATCAAATACCCTTTTAGAAAAGGTATTAGAAAAGCTTATTAGTTCTGCCCTCTAGTGTCATTACAAAATTCAATCTCACTGGTCTAAGTTGTTTCCATGCTCAGGACACGTTTCATGGAGACCATGTCTGCTCTCCAGTGCAGTTTGGGGTAAGATAATGCATTATGCATTCAAGGCTTCTACATGACAACAATTTTTCATATCTTCTGATATCTTTTGGATATAGAAATGTGCAGTGTTGCCTGTTTTACAATTCACAGTTTGGCCTATAGCAATGTCAAGGGCAATGTGTACAACATTTGAAACTTGTGAGAATCCAGCTTTCATCTAACACTGATAACCATTATGTCATTCCATTTTAGAGGCTATTGAAACTGGATTCGGATGCAAAGCTAAGCAATTAAACTGGGATTAATGGCCTCATGGTTAAATTGGACATAATTTATTCAATTAGAGACTGGTGTCACGCTGAAAGCAGCGGGTTGGACGATGCAGGATGTCATGATTCATTTGATCTTTGGTTTAATAGCTATTAAGACTTTATGTGAACACAGCAATTGTTCAATCTGCCTGTACTTGTTGGTACAGGGGTAAGGCCAAGTCAATTCATTGTGATTGGGTAAGACTTCTGTCTACTGGTTAACTTACTGAGCCCTTGGTGTAACTGAGGATATTTGGCCCAAGACTTCCTGTTCTGTCAAGCATCAGTCACTAATGCAGATATATTGAATATTCAATACCTGGTAGGCATTAAATTTCTCCTTCTTTGTTTCTTTTTTGGCATTTTTCATATATTACGGCAGTTTTGACTGCCACATAGCAAAAAGCTGAGGGTGGACTCAAACCCAGACTTCTGCACTAGTTATGCGTCATGCGGGTTACCCGCTCAGCCCAGAGAGCTATACTTCCACCCACAAATGCAGATAATTTAAAACAAAACAAAAAAATAAAATAAAATAAAGCACAAAACTGTATTCAGAGAATCTCCTGTGGTTTTAACATTGCATTTCAGCAAATCCAGAACATCTTTTTGCTCTCCACGTTGCTCACAATTTATGCCTTCCCAAACAAACAGAACTCGGACTAGAAGCAGACTACAAAGGTACCATAAATCTTGTCACAGATTCTATATATTTGTATTATGTTTATATCAGGTATCTGTTTATGGAGATTATTGGCCATACGAGTCAAGCACGCCTTTAACTTCCTCCAGTGAAATGCATCAAAGCTCTCTTGTGCAGTGTTTGTAGACTTGTATCTCCTCTCTCGTAGTGATTGTGTCACTGCTACAGCTCTTATCAGCTTGTGCTCTCCAGTGGGGTAATGGCCCTCTTGCTCCAGTCAGACTGACAGTCACTGCCTATCATTTCTCATGAGCTGAAAATGCAGTATTTGAAGAATCTCTTCACGTACTTTTACCCTTACCACCCATTCCTCACTCGACCTAACCTTGTGTTTGTCTTAAAAGGAAAATCATTTTCCTACCCGTCCTCTACGTTACGTTACATTTCTTGTAAAGCAATCTCCATGATAGCAGCTGCTAAGTGTGTGTGTGTGTGTGTGTGTGTGTTGCTATCCACTGTGCTGCATGTGTGGTTGTGAGCACACTTAGGTGCAAGCAATGATTAACGCATAGCAATGTCTGACTACCCCTAAACCCACATGAAAATTGATCTGTATATAATCTGACCAGGGAATTTCCTCTGGCAGTATCAAAACCAGTCATTTCCCTTCACGCAGTGGTTATGTGATGTGCTCACAAGCTCACCCACAGTGAAGCTACTCATTTTGATGGCAGCCTTGCTGATGTGTGCGTTTTGGTTTTTGGGTAATGTTCAAGGGTAAAGTGTTTTGCGTCAGTGTTGTTGTTTAGAAAGGGGATGTGTTCGAACATGTGCACAGCTAATGATATGGGTGCTTCCTTGGGTCTCGCCGCATACCACCAACCACTCCTCTGTTCTTTCATAGAGGCCTGCAGTCGTGCTTGGTTCATGATACAGCCGTCATAACTGTTGCTGTGTTATCGTATCAGAATATTTAAAATGCAGTGCCGCATTAAGCTCTTTTACTCATTACAAGCATGGTTGAAAACAGAGGCAGAAATGCTTTGGTGGAAGAGTTAATTCCACAGAGAAACTTCTCTCTTGTAGAAGTGTTAATGAAAAGGTCACATGTGCAGCAAGCCATGCCAAGCAATTACAAGAAAAGTACTGTAACAGCAGTTCTTAAAAACACAACTAAACTAAAACAGTGCAATATGATAACATGACATAACACACAATGGTTTGGGGTGCAAGTTTTGTTCTGTATGAGGATAAAATACAGTACCATTAAAAAGATGGACTCTAGATTCTCAAAATAAACAGTT
The DNA here is from genome assembly GCA_015106715.1 of Bujurquina vittata. Classification (NCBI taxonomy): domain Eukaryota; kingdom Metazoa; phylum Chordata; class Actinopteri; order Cichliformes; family Cichlidae; genus Bujurquina; species Bujurquina vittata. The sequence continues at coordinate 64,764 of VUQK01015886.1, forward strand.
TTCTCATACATACTGACCAAACATGTAATAAATAACATAGAATTGCAGCTTGTCTGTCTTCATCAATACTGCTGTGTGTGTGTCTGTGTGTGTGTGTGTGTGTGTGTGTGTGTGTGAGGAGAATTGGGTTAGCATATAATATTAACGCTGCAATGTATTATACTATCATAGCCACAAGAGCTGGTGTATGGAATGGAGGGGGAAAATGAAATAAGGCAGTGGAGCAGTGCATGTATTTGAATTTGCGTGTAACATTAGTGTTATCAGAGTCAGTTAATGACCCCCCCCATTTTTTTTTGCCAACTCTCTCACATCTTTTTCTTTCTTTCTTTCAGCTTGGTTTCTTAGATTCATTTTCTCTCTTTCTTACTTTGGTCTTCTATCACCCTCTCCATTTTATTTCCTTTTCCCTCTCCCCATCACTCTCTATCTCTAACGTGATTTAGTATCATATGATTAATGATGGCCATTAGAAGCTTCAATATCAACGTGTCTTAGAGTTCACCAGATACGGCCCATGTAGCATCTGGCCATCCGTGTGTGTGTGTGTGTGTGTGTGTGTGCGTGTGTGTGTGTGTGTGAAAGTGCATACTGTATTTGAGTATCTGTGCTGCTGTGTCTGTGTGTCCACAAATTACCCTTCAGTGAAAGCAGAGAAGCACGCATAAAATCCTTTCCTAGTGGATAATTTGGCCCCCCAACCACACACCCACACAACCACACATACGCACACACGCACGCACACACACACGCACACACACACACACTCTCTCTCCACAAGCACGCATTCATATGCTTGCATGCCAAGGAGTTTATTAAAAATGTAATTAAGGTTCAGACACCTTGAAATGGAGCCGCAGTATTTTGTTTACTGTCACCATCTCCAAATAATGAGCAAAGCTGAAAACATATCCTTTGAATTCCTGAAATAACATGGCCTCAGATAAGTTTACGCCAGCTGAATTATGAATTTGTTTCTTTTTAATGACAACAGAGAAGCGCAATAAAGAGAAACCTGCCAGTGGTGTTAAATGTGTTTAATGGTGGGTGAAAATAGTTTGTTTAAGTTGACATTAAAGTTATTTTTTTGGACACATTTTAGTTTCTTTGTTACTTATTTAGACACAATATATTCCTCTGGTTATTAAATAATTGTATTGCTGCTGCGGGTGTTGTTTTGTTTATTTTAGATATTGATTTAACATTTTAAAAACCTGACATTTTGTACAGTGAAACTAAAAGTTTACCACAAAACGCTACCTTTTAAACTGTACTGTACTTCGAAACTATACTATACCCCTCATCACTAGCACCCGCACTTTAAGAATCATATTGAAAAGCTGAGAATACCCTCAGGATAACCACCCAGGATCAGCTTCATCTACCCATATCAGACATCTTTAATAAAGTTTTAGTCTCCTCAAGAGTAAATAGACGTGGACACTTCACACCTGGCATTTTGAAAGCTGACATAAACTCTGGGCTGCCAGCCTACACTTAGTACCAATAAACAGCAGCCAGACCATTTGAGGTCACTCAGGGGTAAAAATGTAAGATACTGCAAAATATTTAATTGGCACATATCCGTTTTTTTTTAAATTATGTACTTACTGTGCAGTGTTGATATTCAAATACATATATAATACATATACATATAATATAGTGTGTACAAAACAGACAGTAACAACGTGCTGTCATCACCAGAGGGTTAAATATAAGTTAAACAATAGAATTCATTTGGTGGTAAAATTGACTTCACCATAACTAAAAATCTTCATAATATACAGATCAATAAAATCTGTTATAAATGACTGATCAGCACACAGCTATGATAAGATTTTTAGGCAGGTATCATATATGGCTATTTACCTAATGAAGGAAGCGAGATGTGGCTGCATCATGACTCGGTGTGCTGTCTGATTACCTTTTAAAGATCCAATTATTCACACTTAAACACACATTTGACCCTGCAGGAAAATAAGCTTAAAATAAACACGCAGAAATGCCTTTGGTAAGCCTGAGAACAAGATAACAAAGCCCACTAAACTCCAGTGACAACGGTATATTATAGCATTTTTTTTTAACATGACACACTGTTGTTTGTACATCATAGAGTAGCTTTGTCCTCTGTGTGTGTCTGATAAGAGGATTTGAGTGGTTTAAGGCAGCAACACTTCGAATACTGTAAGCCCCATAGTTCCTGTTCACTTTATACCTTCAACTTTGCCTTTTTAAATTAATTTTTGTCTTGTTGTTTTCTGTTTGTTTATTTTTTTTTGTTTGTTTTTCCCCTGTTTGGCAATGTGTACAAAGAATTTGTAGGATTTAAATGATAAAAAAAGTCCACCATAGTGCATTATAAGACATTCATATGATACCAAACTCCATGTGCTTCGTGTTGCTGCCAGTTGAATAGACTTGTAATGTCAGGTGCTAAATCATACTTTTGCTCATATTAAAGATACAAGTTATCATAATGCACAAAAAATTGTGTTTTCAAGTTGATATGTAGTTATTATTTTACATAGTTCATTAGTACATATATATCAGGCCCTGGTCTACATGTACCTGTCTCTGCCAAATTATTGTAATCCCTGGTAGGGATACTATAAATAATACCCCCTTCTGATTTTTAGCACTGCATCTTGAAACTGTTTACACCACAACCAACAAGAGCATCAGAAACTTTCACTGACTGCATTTGAGATTCTGCATGGGGGGGTGGTGGAAGGGAACTTTTCATCATGCCACCAAGCACTCATCACATTTCATCACACACCGAGCCATAAGGTGCAGCTGCTGTGATGGGCTGATAGAGAGGAGCACCCACACTCCTGTGTGAGGAGCTCAGCTCTAACCTGATCGGCATTCATTACGCTGTAGAACACATTACAGAGCTGAGTCATTTTCACATATTTATATTGACTTTCTAGCTCTGAAAGTCTGCAGTTGATCTCAGCAAATCAAAAGGGTCACCTTCCTCCCTGTACAGAGGTGTGCAGATGTGGGTAAAAGAGGGGCAAAGCACAGAAGATGACTCAGTTTCATTTTGTAAAAAAAAAAAAAAAGGACAAAAGAGAATTAAAATGTTGTGGTAAAATGTTTAAGTTTTGAACTTGTTTAGCCGGAGTTCATAATTATTCTATAAACATTACAATGACAACAGTGATGGATAGAAAAAACTCTGACAGCCTTCATAGTGTATGGGACAACTTTGGCTGGTTCCTGAATTACTTTAAGGAGAAGACACACACACACACACATATGGATTTACAGTCATGTGTCTGATTCAGTCAGTTGTCTGCATGCGGTTTCCCATGATGCGTCTCTCTGGCTTTATTCTGTGACAGCACATCGCTCCCCTGCTCCTCCTCCTCTCTAATTTGCCTCTGATGCTGCCAGTAATCGAATATTCCATCTGTTGCATGAACTCATATCCATGTTTTTAGCCACATAGTGATGAAGCAATGCACCAGGAAGTTTGACTTTTCTCTTCACTGCTTTGCCTCGGTCAGTTTCATATACTTCTGGTTTCGTCGGTGCGTTCCTATGTTTCCCGGACCACATCTACACAACCTCCCCCCCCCCCCCAAAAAAAAGCACGTGTTTGAATTGCATTTACTGGTGGCTTTTATATCTGAGTTGTTTGGGTTTTTTTTGTCCATTTCCGAAGAAGTTTTTTTTTTTTTAAAAGCTGTGGCTGATGCTCCATTAAGAGAAATTCATATCTCTACTATGATGGATTTCTCTCTGTATTATTGTTGAAAGTCACTGTAAAATGAGAAACTCCTTGTAGCTGCTGCGGGATTATCTTGATATCGTGTCTTCTACAAATGGCCTGCAATAAGAAAAATAAATGACATAAAATAGGTTCTCTAGTGCAACTCTTAGTTTTAACTAGACCAATGATGCACAATACCAGTTTAATTTAATTTAATAGCTAACTTTATTACATTTTAATTAATATGCCCCTCTGCACGGAAACTGAGCTCCAATTATTTATTTATTTATTTAATTTTTTGCTGAGCTTTAGTGTGTCGAGTTTTTCTCTACATACTCAACAACTAAAAGCACATTTACGCTGGACTCAGCTTACACAATGCGTTTGTATGTTATGGTGGCCACTTTGTAAGGATACACTATTACGTGTTACAAAACGAGACATGACAGACAAGTCGCTCTCCTGATCAATCAGTTTTCAGCACTTCACAGTTGTGCACGTCCCGTTGCCCATTTTCATCCATTCACCTGTTCAGTCACCCGGGCACTCAGCATTAGGGTGAACTGGGATGCTGTGAGCACCATCAGAAGCCCATCACACCAGTCCCCCCCCCCCGTTCACCTATGGACGCTGTGCAGGCTAGAAAGAACACTTGTCATTTCAGGCATTCATAGGAATACTTTGAAGTTAAGTCTGAAGCAAGTGGGAAAAAATTAAAATAATCATCCTCACTGGCTTCCATATATCTCCATCTAAATCCTTTCTTTCTTTATCCCATTCTCTTTGCTTTTGTCAAGAGGTTGCCTACCCTCTGGTCTTAGTTTTTTTTTTTCTTCCCTCTTTCTGTGTCAATCTATCCCTCTCTGGCCACGGACTGTCACCTTATGTTTAGCGTGAGGAGCGTTTGGGGGGGCAAGGGAGAGGACGCTATGCATGAGAGGAGGGGAAAAGAATTGGCGCTTGGGATTGTGGTTGGGATGGGTTAGGGATTTGGTGTTTAAGGATTGTGTGTGTTTCTCATCGGCCTCGTTTTGTGTTTGTTTGTCTGCAGATCAGTTTTCGTGTGTGTGTGTGTGTGTGTGTGTGTGTGTGTGCGTGCGTGCGTGTATGTGTGTGAGTGCGGACGCGCCCTCAAAGAGTGATCCACGGTAGGGGGGCATTCATGATTTCATCACCCAAGCACTGCTTAAAGCTCCCTCAGACACTCCTCCTTTTTTTTCTCGGCACTTCTTTGCTTCTTTCCCATGCTCCCTTTCTTTTTTGATATGTTTCCTACAGCTTTCTTCACAATGTTTTCTCTGCCCTTTCCACTATTTTACCATCCTCCAAACTGCCCTTTCTCGCCTTCTGACGTACCGCTTTTGTCATCTTCTCCTGATCTTGTTTGGTTTTATGTCAGTCTCGCGCTGTTTTTTCTCTCCCTCTTGTTCCCCTGTGTGTAATAAAACCTTTTTTTCTCCTGTCTTCAGTTTTTTTTAGTCTCCCTTCTCTGTTCAGTCAGTTATTTCTTTCTCCTTTTTTCCTTTGTTTTGCTGCTGTTTTCTGCTGTTGATCAATCTTTCTGTAAAGTGATGCAGGGCCATGATTTCAAGCTTTGAATAGAAATAAATATATAGGAAGCAGGAAGCAGCCATGTACACCAGTATTCGTGTGCACACTCATCCACATAAACATACACGCTCGCACAAATACATTCAAATTCTTTATTTTTTGTGCTTCATTTTTACTGGAAATCAACAGCAGATGGTGACAGTACAGAGCGGCGATATATAAATGTTCTATTTAATGGTGGCCAGACTGAGTTGATTAACCCGCAGCTTGACCCCTGGGTTATCATTAGCTGTAATTGTGGGATGCGTACAGCTGAGGCTCAGTTAAGATTGTCTGTTAAGAGGAATAGACAACCAGTGGGTGTGGTTTGACTTGATTTCAATCATGTCCAGCTTTATCAACTTGCTGTATAATGAGTTCTCCCCCAAATACTTTGCACAGTGCAGTAAATTAACAATTCTCAAGTCCAGTTTATGTTTCTGGAGATTGTCGGTCCCTAATATCTATCAGTCTATTGTGTGGATTTTTCTCATAATCACATTTTGCGATACCATGTTTCTTACTTACTTATAAATTCCTATCTGATTTTCTTTTTCTTGCTTGGTACACATGCAAAGATTAATAGACATATCCTTTTTTTATTGCTAAATGATGAGGATAAAGCTCTTCCTGGCTCCTCCTGGTTGGTTATTTAAAATACTCAGCTGTCTAATGGTTAACCACTTTACAGTGCATAAAATATATATTTAAAAAAAAAAGGTCCTATTTTGCACAAGCCTGTTGCTGCCTGCACAAAGTTTAATTGGGGAGCAAAAGCTAAATGAGCTATGTACGGTTATGCAGTGCTTTGAGTGTTTGCACCTCATCCATTTATTAAATGTTGCAGATGGAGGGTACCATTTCTGCTGCCATCAGTCCACTGCGAGGGCGCAATCAACAAAAAGGCAGAGCATTCACATATTCAGCAAACAGTTTTGGATGACAGATATTGGAAAAATCTCCTGTTAACAACCCCTAGTACAGACTGTGTCGAATTCAATTTATAACCATCTTTCCAATTAAAATGCATTTTTGCTGCATGGAAACATTTCCTGGGGTTGAATAATTTATATTAAGAGGACTCATACAGTAGTTTAAGACATTTTATGTTAGTGGAAGCCACGGTAATTGTAAGGGATGCGTCCATCTGTGCCAAGATCCCATAAGCTTCTGACTCAGAGGAAGGGAAGTTGCTAATTTTTATGATGCACAGCTTCCACTTTCTTGCATTGGCTTATTTTATATCCTTTTCTAATTTACTAACTTTTTACTCTTATTTACTGACTTAATGTAATGAACCTGTGCTTTTTTTAACCTCACCACAAAAATGAAGACTACCTCAATGTTTAATCATGTTATTGATCATTCTATGATTTTTTTTTTTTATTTTATTACCACGCACTTTAGTCTGATGAGTGCTGGAATGACTGAACTTCTTTGTAATATTTGTGAGCACCACATCAAAGAACCTTTTTGAGCCTTGTCCTATTTTGAAAGTGTGTGAAAATAAAGGAGCCTCTTTGTAGAATGAAACATCATATGACAGCTTTCTTGGAAGTCAGTGTTCTCTCATCATATTGCGTGCACACACACACACACACACACAGGCATGGACAAAGGGTCTAATGGGTGATGGACTGGCTTTTTAAATCGCTCTCTAAATGCAAACTCTCTCTCTCTTTCCCTCCCTCGCTCTCTCACACTCACACATACACACACACACACACACATACCTCATTGGCATGCTTTTATGCCTGCACATGTCCTGTCAGATCCAAGAAGGCATTTAAAACACCAACAAGGCTTCTATTCTCTTTGGCCTGAAGCCAGCCAGCAACACACACATGTGCACACGCTCACACAGAGAATCCACAGACAACTACTTGCAAATTATGGTGACAAAATGAGCACACCGACATGCACACACACACACACTCACGCGCGCACACACACACACACACACACACACACAGCTCTATACTATAGAGTTCTTCAGTTACAGGGTAATATTTTCATAGAAAATTCCCTAACACTCCAGGTGACTGACCCCCTGTTGCTGAAAAAACACACTTTCCCCACGCACACACGTTTCCGTCAGCCAGATGAAATTGCCCTTCAAAGTAACCGCACAATCAACAGCAGCACAGTTCTTAGCGAGGACTCTCCACAGCTTTCACATTGTTTTTGCATGATTTCACTGCAACATAATATATTGCCTAGACTATATCTGTGAGTTTCTATCTAAACCTGTGTCTGCACTTCAGAGACGAAAGGTCCTTCGGTCTGCGACACTGGTGGTGTTTGTGTGCCACGGCACGCACCGATTAGTCATGTCACATTCCATCCCCATCCAGCTAACACCACAGCCCGCTCTTTGATACTGTGTAGAACGCGCCAGCTTGTGCACTCACTTTAAAATAAAACTTTATAAGCTAGATCTTGAAATAGAACAAAAACCACTACACATAGATTTCAAGAAAGCTCGCTTTGCTGGCCATTTTCCTGTCACTTTCTGCCACTTTCAAAGCTAGATCTTGGCTTCTTTAACCTTTGATGGGCCATCTTGGCAGCTGTAATCAACCATCAAAGCTGAAAAGACTAAAAGAACACTGCCAATCATGAGCATGCATTTAAGTGATTAAGGTGTATGCAGAAAATCAACTTTGCCAAGGATGAAAATGGATTTAACCTGTTTGCTAGATTTCAAGGATATTCCAATTTGGTGCAGAAAAAAATCTCAGTTTAATCATGAAAGTGTTTATTTATAAGAACGTCCCACAAGGCAAGACAATTAAGAGGATAATACGAAACAGAAAGCAAATACAAACCTCACTTTTAAATATAAACAAATATTATAGAGACACATTACTGCACACAAGACCACCAAATTATTACTGTGATTATTATGTAACTTTTAACTTTTCCCTTCCTGGCATGTGATTGGTTCCCTTCCTCAGTATTGGCCCCTACCTATAATCTCTCAGAAGCCATCTTCGAGTCTCCCGTTCACTGACAGTTTAAAGCTTCAAGCATATTTTGAGGATTGGCCTTCTCTGACTATATCTCCCTGTGTTTGAGTGGACTTGACAATAAGGAGCTCCTCTCTTTACAATAGTTCCAGTATAATGGAGAGCAGACCCAGACTACTGTTCAACCTGCCAGCAGCACGCTAATGTGTTTATAATGAGGAACAAGTGTATTATGACTAATGTCACACTGAATGAGTTTCAAAGTGAATCATCAGTGATGTCTGCTTTCTTAATGGACTCCTTACTTCTTTCCTCCCATGCACAACATTTTACATTCAACTATTTTTATGGGGTGAGCTAAATGTTTTTGATGGAGTTGCTAGTGAGGACACCATGTTTTACGTTTTTATTACGTTAACTGAGAAACTAAGGCATGTACTCAATAGTGTGCATGAATTGTGTGGTTTGTTTGTTTCTACATTGTAAAATGCTGTTTAACTTAATTAAAATAATGGTTAAAGTAGTTTCCATAACTTGTGTACTTGTATAAGAGTGTATCAAAACCCTGGATCTTTAATTTTTTTTTTTAATTTTAGAGATACAAATAAGATTTTTTTTTCTTTTCCTATAGTGTATAATTTGTTCTGACCACAAATGTCCTGGGTGAACCAGACAGGAGACTGTGCTGTTATGACAAGCAATCTGCTGACCTGTGGCCTTGGGTGGGTCTCCCAGCGGCCTTCTCCTGCCGGCCACTGGTGTGTGGGCAAAGGACTGGACATACTGTATGCATATGTGTGTGAATGTGTTGTCAAATCCAGTGGTTGGTAAGGGCAGTTTTTAGTTTCAGGGACGCTAGAACCATAAACCTCAATATAGTCCATATTCAGTGTATCATTTGGGAAGCTATTCTGTTGTTGTTTCCCAGATAAGTACCATGGCAGTACTCACACACACATACCATAAAGAGGACAAATCTAATGATGGGTTATCATAAAAAAAAAAAAAATGACAATTATTTTTTTTTCCTCCTTTTAAAAAAAAGGGGGAAAAAGA
>VUQK01015887.1:17697-28668 GCA_015106715.1 Bujurquina vittata
TCGCGCGGACAGAAACCCGCCTGTTGTGATTTTTTTTTTTTTTGCTTTTGTTATCCTTGTCTGTGCTCAAAATTTTGTGTGTTTGTTATTATGATTGGGTTTCAGCATTCTTAAACCTAACATTGCTAAAATACATTGCTATAAAATGTTCAAAGTGCTAAACGAATCATTGCTTTAAATGCAATTTGAATATCGATGTCATTTGTGCAACAAAACAATCTGTCAGTCACATTTACTGTGCAGAACGGATGATTGGAAAAAAAAAACTGCCAGTTTCGATGTCAAGCAAAGCCAATAAGAAATGTCCCGGTTCCTGGCTGTGGCTGTGCCTGGAGGCAACAACGATAATTTCTGTCCCACAGTCAACGGCATAAGTTCGCCTTCTTGCATCTGCTGGGCTCAATATTGTTGTTGAGCCGTTGAGTAATACACAGGGAGAATAATATATCACACCCTGACACGTGAGCCATAGATCCTTTTGCATTTTGTTGTCATTTCCAAGGGCTTGAACGACACATAAGCCTTTCAGCTCGTGATGAGATGCAGGTCTTTCTTTCTGCAGCCATCAAGAGTGACAAAATGACTTCAGAGTGACCATCAACAATCACAAACGATCAAAGCAGGAATAAAGGCACATGCTGCTTTCAAGATGAGACAATTAGCACTTCAAACGAGCCTCATCTCATGGCTCATTATTACCACCAACGACCCTAAAACACCAAGACACTATCAGCCCCTCACAGAAGAGGACACTAAAGTTGTTTTTTTTGTTTGTTTTTTTGTAGCGTAAAAGGAGAAAGGACAGCATGTAATGTGATCCTGTTTATTCACTGAATCCACAGCCACGTTGTGGCATTTATTATTTCTCATTATTATGCCAAAGGGATTATCTTGACTTCATAGTAAATGTTCATAAAAAATTGAAAAGAAAAACTACAGCAGTTATATGGCACCAAACTGCCGTGCTTATATGAAAACACGGCATAAAAATGAATTCACAGATGAATAATTAATGCTTCAATAAACAGAGCACACGTTGCATGAATTTATGTGAGTCAGCTCACGTTGTTCAGCTATGCTCTTAAAATAACACATCCTTTTATTGTTAAATCCTTTTATTTATTTTTTTATATGTGTGTGTGTGTGTGTTAGAGTTGCAACAATAAAAATATCAGCAATTCTGCACTGATTACCCCCCTCTAAAAAAAAATGTTCCAAAGGGATTATCTTCATTTAATACTCAACTACAGGCAAAAACAATCTGACAAAACTGTGACTCACATACAGTACAAGTGTAGTTTTCATGTCTTCATTGATCAGAGTGAGTAATTGCTCACAGTATAAACAAGGACATAAAAAAGGGGAACTTTGCACTTTAGTAACTTAAATCACCTCTTTCAGCAGCAACAACAGAGTCAGAGGTTTTCTGTCCTTGCTTATCACAAACATTCACAGAGTAAAACAACATGAGATGTGTCATCCACCACAACTAAAATTTGGGTCATAGTGTGCTGCCTGGACACTTTCCTGTAAAAGGTTTTGATAGAATTTTGCATTCAATGTTTGTGCAGTGATTGCAAGGCACGTGTAGCCTCTGATGCTCCTTCCACCATGCTTCACAGTTCTGTCCACAGGAAATTTCCCCAACAGTGCTGTGGAACATTTAAGTCAGGGATGGGAAATTGATTTTTCCAAGGAGCCACATGAGAAACTGGGACGGTTGAGTTCACTAACAAGTGAACTCACGAACCTTCAGTTCTAGCGTGTGCAGCATTTTCCAGCTTGGTGCATTGCTTTAATACTTCTTTGAAGATTCTGGTAAAATTGCTGCAATTGGAGGCATGGTTTGTACTAACAGGATTTTCTTCCAATAAGAGACTTAGCAACCAGAATGTTCATGCCTTTATTTACAGGGAGGGTCACACTTCACAAAACACGTCAAAACTCATCCACTTGGAATTCCTAAATGCAAGTACCGTATTTTTTTTTGGAGACGTTCATTTCAGGCTTTTTCCAGCCTGTATTCAGAGTGATCACTCAGTGTGAACAACAAACACATCAATGTATGAGTCCAGAGATTGTATGTTATTTGGCCTCATTTACACGAGAACGCTTCAGATGAAAAACGGTAAAGTTTTGATGGGTTTTGGCCTCTTGTTTACACGAGAACGGCGTGAAAACAAAACTTTTTGAAAAAGAGTTCCAGAGTGGAGCGTTTTTGAAACACTTCATTCACCGTTTCTATGTAAATGGCCGAAAACGCTACTTTTGGAAAACAGGGGTACTGGCACATGTGCATTACCAACTAGTGGCCTGGCAATGGGAACTACAGCATTTTCAACGTCTTGCATTTCAGTGTAAACGGAGATCTTTTTTGTGACGACGTTTGAAGACGTTTCCACTGAAATCCTTCTTGTGTAAACAGGGTCTTAGTTTTGTCAGAGTGCCATGGTCTGCAGTACTGACTTGCATAGATCTCAGTCAGAGGTTCTCAAACAGGGGGGCTGGAAGCATCACTGACACAAAAGCACATGTTCCACAAAATAATTCACTACAAGTGAAAAAAAAAAGTGCTGTATTGTTAAAAAGTGCTTATATTGTATGGATGTTTCTGTCAAAACAAGTATATTGTATCTAATATGCTGCACATCTTCCCATGTTACTTTTGGACTAGTAGGAACTAGCCCAAAAGCACTGGGACATGTTATCTAAATCTTCAGTGAAACCACGACTTCTCTTCATAACAACAAACTGTTCCCACAAACCAAACTCAAACCTCAAACCAAACTACCTTAAATGAAAATTAAAACACATTTTATGAATAATCAACATTTAATCCTTGTAATTTTAAATGGCTCAAAAACGTTTCCCATTGAACATATTTTGTAAATTCTTAATTATTTGATTGGCATAAATTGTGTGTTGTATGTAAAACCAGCCCTCAGTGTCTAAGCTTGCATCTATGATGAAATACACATGTATTTGAACAAAAGTCTTAATAATCATTTCCTCAGTGTCAAGCTGTTCTGAATAGAGGCTGGAAATAAGTGATCTTAAGGGCTTCTTTCCAATTTGAATAAAGAGTCAGTGGCTGTCTGTGGTGAAAAGGATTTAATGTCTCACTCAGGGATTGTAAAACAAGCACCATTATCAACTGTGAAACACACAGCGGATGTGTATTAAACCAGCCAATAAAATGTGTGAAGAAGTTTAAGTTCCGAAATTTGGTGTCTAGTTTAAAGAAAATAATTTATTTGCAAAATGAGAATGATGGCAATGTGTATCCCAGCACAACCCTCACTGTAGATCTTGTAAATATATTACACTATATGGCGTAACCGCACGGTGATACAAATAATTGGTAACAATGTTGTTTATCAAGCTGCATCTTAATCTGTAGCAAAGATGGAGACGAGACAGGCGGATAAACAGAGATAGGAATATGTCAGTGTTTTAGATTCAAATCTTTGAAAGGTGACAGTTAGCTTTTGGAGGGAATATCAGAGTCATTTGCATGCGGGAAGCAGGCGATTTGATTGGATGTCAGTCTGTGAACTGGGTGTGTCCGCGTCTGGGAATCAAGGGGGTGAGGTGTTCTCACAGTGGCGTTGGGGGATTAGGAGAGGAGGGAGGCAAGCGGGGTGTTGTGACATCCACGCAGCACACATGATGGCAGTCAAGCAAGTGAGAGCATGATGGACGTCACCACAACCCTCATTGTACCAAGTCTCCTCTTTTACATGTGTATTTATTTGCACATACACACACACACACACACACACACACACACACTCATACAGGTACCACTATATGCAGAAATGCAAGAATATAAATAAACAGAAAAAACATGTTGGCAAACCTACTTGCAGACATACCTACTCGTATCCACACAGTCCCCACACTAGGAAGGATGGGTTTGCCAAGACATGATGTGGTCTAGTAGGTCAATGACAATATCTAAATAGATAGATTGTGTGTTTCAGTCACCTTTCTGTGAGAGCAATATGCTGTGTCTGGACTTGTTCAGTAGAGAGTGACTGATTACTCACAGCAAAGTAAATCGGCTCACTCAGGCTGTTTGTGTCACCATCATCACGGGAGTGTGCCTACATGTTCAGGGCATCCTTACCATGAAGGGAAAAAAAGAGACAAGTTTACATCAGTTATCCAAACCTACCTGGCCATGCATGAAAAGGTAATTGCCCCTAAACCTGATAAGTGTTTTTGCCCAGTCTCTTTCTTATTGTTGAATTATGAACTCTGACCTGAGGCAAGAGAGGCCTGCAGTACTTAAGATGTTGTTGTGGGGTTTTTTGTGACCTGGATGAACCGTTGATGCGCTCTTGAGAGTCGTTTTAAGATGAGCTTTACTGACATTGTAAACACAGGCGTACAATGAAACTGGAAGCACTGCTGAGCTTGATGTATGCAAGCATAAGCAGTCATACTATTGGAATAAAAGAGTAATAAAATAGAATATGTTCTATCATAAATAAAAAACAATAAATAAATAGGTAATAATCCTATTGATCGCGGCTTTAATAATGGAATAGGTAGGCAGGTGAAAAGTTTGAGATAGAAGTATTTTGATTATTGCACTTTGTACTTAAGGTAGATAAGTTTATTGTGGGTATTGAATAGCCTGATGGCCCATGGGAAGAAGCTTCTATCTTATTTATAAAGATGTCAGGGATGATTGTATGAAGAGTGTTCTGAGGTCACTGGGAGCTCTAAGTGGCTTGGAGTGCTGTGGAGGGATTGGAAATGGCATCATCAGTAGCTCTGTTTGCTCTGTATGCAAACTCTTGGGGACTGAAGTTGGGAGGAAGGCAGGTTTTGATATGTTGTGCCACAAGCATCTCAAAGCATTTTGCAATCACTCTCCACAGGTCAGCTCTGGTGAAGCTGTATAGGGCTTTGTCTCCTGACCTGACGGAAGAGTTGCACACTCTCAGAAGTGACTGAATGTCACAAGTCATCCATAGTTTTCCTTTTTGGATGTGTTTGGATGTGTTTATCAACCGTGACATTGTCCATAAAGAACTTGATGTGTGACAGTACTGCCTGCTTGGTCTTGCAGGTCCTGGTTTCCTTTGGAAGTGAGGCAGCCCCATAACTGGGAGAGTGGCCAGGTTTTAACCCCCTCCCTGGCTACTTCTGAGGGGAGTATAGGCTGGGATGAGGATAAGCAAGAGGTGGTCCGTCTGGTAAGCATGCTTCAACCTGGAATAGACTCGGTCCAGTGTGTTACTTCTTCTGGGGAGGACTGTCTTTAAGCATGTCTGATTGAAGTCATCAGAAATTATCTGACCTCTGTCAGGATGGGTTTGCTAACAGTATCGTGTAGGTGAGCAACAGCTATGGTAACATTAGCTGACCTTCTAGTCTGATGTTCACAAGTTCTGCGCGACGATAGATGTGTTTTATATAACATCCACTGCATTCTGCTAGCACAAATAACACAGCACGGCTGCATTTGTACGCTGTGTCATCTGGTTAGGTAATCCAGAGTCTCCTGAGAAGGTTCACCAGTGCTCCAAGTTTTATCCATTTATGGATCGAGGCTGTCAACGTGGTTCGATGGAGTTCCAAAGCCTTAGAAATGGCTTTGTGACCATTTCCAGGCTGATAGATGTAGTGACTTTGTTTCTCAGCTGTTTCTTTAGATTGTGGCATGATGCGTTGCTTTTTGAGATCTTTTAGCCTGCTTCACTTTGTCAGATACTGCCACGCAGGTGTCTCTTCAAATTTTAAAAGACTGCAGGCGTTGCTGCCAGACCATGGTTAAAGAAGCATAAAGGGAATATTTTGCAAATATTTTCTCAAACAGCCATAACCCACGCGTTTTATTTAACACTATTGACTCTGTGCTTAATATTTCACAGAATGCCTGTTTGGAAGCTTCTCCTGACATGTGCAATAATTTTCTGCATTTTTTTTTATTGAAAAGGTTGTAAGTAACAGGGCTCTTATCACAGCTCCTGACTCTGACCCCCTGTTTCAGTCCCTTGCTCTGCTGTTCTCACTCAGTTTGATTCTGTGATTGTCTCACATTTAGAGGAAATGGTTGGCTACATTAAGCCCTCAGGTTCCCCCTGTAATCTTGTTCCGCCACGATTTTTTAAAAGAAATTTTATCTAGTATAGGACAACCTGATCTTGCCATTATAAATAGCAGTCTGTCCTCAGGTGGGGTCCCTGCTACTTTTAAACATGCAGTAGTGCAGCCACTGCGTAAGAAACCTGGCCTTGACCCTACTGTGCTGGTTTTAGAAAAAATTGTATACTGTCAGCTGAAACAATTTTTAGATGAAAACGACACCGTGGAGGTTGGTTTGGTATGGTATGGTATGGTATGGTATGGTATGGTATGGTATGGTATTTAAGTGGTTTCTTGATTCAACATGTCTGGCAGTAATTAGCTGATCACATAGAGAAGAAAATGTTCTGATATTGAAAAACAGTGCTAATTTATTTCATGTCAACACGAGAGTAGTTATATAAAGCAGGCCTATTGACAGCTACGGTTTATGTCAAGAAAACAAGAGGAAGTATAAGCTGTATTTTAATACTGACACAGACTTTCCCACAACATCTCACCAACTCCCTTAACTGCTCTACTGACTGTGGCATAGGCTGGTATTATTACATCTGATTTTTCAGGCTCTGTAACTGGCAAGAAGTCATGAATGTCCTGCTAGCAAAGCTGTTTACACACAGGCTTCCAGTCTTTTCAGACACATAAGTCTGTTGGGCCAGTGTGCATGTGTCATGTGTTGATGGTGACACAACAGAAACTTGCTGTGGGGCTTTCCAGGAACAGGCTCATGAGACAGCCTTCGGGATGAACATCATTGTTTTTACCAGAGAATGAGACACACTTCAACAACCAATAATGTTTTAGGATCATTTTAATAAAGATGATAATTTAAGTTGTTTGTTGTTAAACAAATATTATATCTTTGTGTTTCTTTCACTCAACAAACTACCGATAGCTTCCTTTCTTCCATTTAACTCCTTGTTCACTAATCCTCTCTGTGTCTCATACCACTGATGTCACTTTGCGTGCCTTTGCAGCACGGTCACCGTGCGGGTATTTTTGAAAGAGTGACGGAGTGTCTCAATAATTCTCATCTTTTGAAGCATCTGATTACAGAGCAGGCACCTATCACCAGTACACAGTAATAGATACAGAGACACATCTCTGTATCTATTATCACTCATGAGGGGAAGAGGCCCATTATTACAGAGTGGTTTTAATATTAGGATGAGTCACAGTTAGGACTCACACAAAATTTAGGGATGGAAATCACCACTGAGCTTTAGAAAAAACAAAATACAGTACATCACCAAGGCCGTACAACTTGGTAGGGTTGTTTGTAACCCACTTCTTATTTATTTTAAATTTATTGCTGTAAACCACAATAATTGCGACTCGATGACTGGTCACAGACAGTGCGGCACCGCTGAAAGTGAAGAAGCGGAGCGGCTGTCATCATACAGCAATGGCGTATGACAGATGTGGGAGTAATGCAATGAGGAGGCATACACAATAGAAGGACAATCAAATCACTTATTTCCAGACCACTAAAGGCACAAACCTACCCAGTGGATTTGAATTCGGACATTTAGGCCTGCCTTCATACACACAGTATTACAGGCCTGTATGCACTCATAACAATGGCTGGCTCCTTTCTGTAGATACAGAAAGAAAAAACAAAAGCAAATGGTTGTGTGTTTTAGCAGGTAGCTCCCTGCTGTCAGGCCCCCTGACAAACCTGTAGAGCAGGCTTGCCTTTCTTATCTTCTGCCAGCTGGTCTGACAAGAAGTTTGTCTCACTTACCTCACATGTACCAGGTGACTGGGCAAGGGTGTGGCCTGACAAGAGCCATTTGTTTCCTTGTAGATCTTAAAACAATTACTTTTTCTTTTAAATGCTATGAATGGAAGAATAGAAACCTCAAAAGAAGGGAGCTTGGCTGTTCCTCTGCCAAAGAGTCAATCATCAGCTCATCGAGAACTGCAACTGCAGGAGCGGTCAGTTTGATTGAAGTGATAATAGGTTCAGTGAATACGCTCTTGCTGGCTCAGTCGAAAGAGGGCAACACCAGACGTTCCTGTCAAAGGAGGAAACTAATCCCTGAGCAAATAAGAGCTGAAAAAATATATATAATGGCAGTAATGGAAGCTGTCCAAACTTCCACCACTGTCACACCTTTGGTTGGGTTGGTGGATTAAATAAATATCTATAAACATGCACAAAATCTTAGCATATAATGTCCCCACCATCACTCATATGCAATTATCAGATTGTTGAGATTCCTACTATCATAGTTACCCCCACAATATAAAATGTCTTGAGATGATGTGAACTGGTGATATATGCATAAAACTAGGCTAAACTGGATGAATGCAAATTTAGGATTAAACTACATATTTGTGGCTTCCATTCAGTCAAAATTGGCAGAATGTTGCTTTCAAATAAAAGATCATTCAGGGAGTTTTCAAGTATTTCTTTTTAATGATCAGGCTTATCCAGTGTGTATTGTTATGCATTTGTAAGTAAAATTCAGCATTGGTGTATGCAGCCACAATTATATATAAACACAGATGGCAATATTCTATTTTTCTTTTTAAAATATTATTACCATTCTTATCAAAAGTAGACACTGTTTTTGCTTTCCTTTTACATGAAAAGCTTTAGCCTGTCCTTGGTTGCATGTTATAAAGACAAAGATTTGTTTTGAGAGCAGGTCGACCAGGTCCATTTTTAGCGTCGATCTGAAGAACAATGAAGCTCTGCAGCTGGAGTCCTGAATGGCAGCTCCAGTGCCAAGAAGTTAGAAGATTAGCTCAAACTGTCATGAGAGATCACTTTGCCACCTGTGCAGAATGTAAATGTTTCTCCATTAGCTTTAGTTTAAAAAAAACACCTTTTTAAGCTTTTCATGACAGATTAAAACCATCCGTGGAGAAAACGCCTTCCAGGGAGACATGTCAGTGCGTGTCCCACAGGAAAATACACTTCCACGCTTCTACCACGGCGCTGTAGGCACCAGTGACCGGTAAAAGGCCCCCTGACTTTGCCAGTGAGGCGGGGAAGGATTTCTCTTTTTCTTTTTTGAGATTCAAACTGACATCATGCTGCTCCCTCCTGTTTGAACAGATAAAGAAGATAAACTGACACATTTTAAACAATACAATAACGTTTTCTTCCTGCACCTGTCAGCTAGGAACTGTCACACACACACACACACACACAAAACAAACACTACAAAAACAGAACATGAAAGTGGATAAAAGCATTATATGTAATAAATGGAAAAACCGCAGCACATAATTTCTTTCTGTGAACTGTACTGAAGTGTTTTCTGTATAATTGAGCTCATATTCAGTTCGTTTTTATGGGACATCAGGTGAAAAATATTAAGTGAAACTAAGGTGTGTATGTGTGTGACAAAAAAAACATCTTTTATGAAGTCTGCTGTAATGTCTTTAAAGCTCATCACTTCACACACAATAAATACCTTATTCGTTTATTGCAGATGTGTCACGGCCTGCATTTTAATATAAACTATTTTACCACAAGGATTCACTCACCCATCCAAGTAATTTCATTCAGGTGTTCCAATCACTTCCAGGGCCACAGGTGTGTAAACCAAGCACCTAGGCATGCAGACTGCGTCTACAAACATTTGTGAAAGAATGGGTCGCTCTCAGGAGCTCAGGGAATTCCAGCATGGAAACAGTGATAGGATGATACCTGTGCAACAAGTCCAGTTGTGAAATTTCCTCGGTACTAAATATTCCACAGTCAACTGCAACTGGTATTATAGAACTGGAAGTGATTGGGGATGATACCAATTCAGTGATGAAGTGGTAGGCCTTGTAAACAGGTGCATAGAGAGCTTCATGGAATGGGTTTCCATGGCTGAGCACCCGCACCCAAGCCTTACATCACCAAGCACAATGCAAAGCATCGAATGGAGTTGTGTAAAGCACGCCAACACTGGACTCTTGTGCAGTGGAGATGTGTTGAATCACACTTCTCTGCCTGCCAATCAGATGGACAAGTCTGGCTTTGGTGGTTACTGGGAGCATGGTACTCATCTGCATTGTGCCAAGTGTAAAATTTGGTGGAGGGGGGATCATGGTGTGGGTTGTTTTTCAGGAGTTGGGCTCGGCCCCTTAGTTCAAGTGAAAGGAACTCTTAATGCTTCAGCATACCAAGACATTTTAGACGATTTGATGCTCCCAACTTTGAGGGAACAGTTTGGGGATGGCCCCTTCCTGTTCCAAAATGACTGTGCTCCAATGCTGGCTTGCACAGAGTCCAGACCTCAACCTGACAGAACACCTTTGGGATGAATTAGAGCACAGACTGTGAGCCAGACCTTGTCCAGCATCAGTGTCTGACCTCACAAATGCACTTCTGGAAGAATGGTAAAAATTCCCATCAACATTCCTAAACCTTATGGAGAGCCTTCCTAGAAGAGTTGAAGTGGCTGCAAAGGGCAGCTATAACAGTTCATATGTGTCTGTTAAGTTATTAAGCTACTGCTGATCAACCTTAAGAGGGGTGCTGTCTTTCCCATTTAGAAAATGATTAGGCCTGTTAGGGAAAATGTTGAACTATATCTCAGAAAGTGTCCCAAAGTGTGAGAAATGTTGTAATGTCTCAGAAAAAGTAAATGTGTGCAGGTGTGAGTGTGTGAATGTGTGCACTACAGGTGGTAAAGGGGTTAACACCCATCCTCAGTGGGTTTCCAGCCCCCACTCTCCCACTAAAGTGCAAGGTTCTCACACCCAAAACATTCAACTCATCTTACACATCTGCCATTTAGATAACAGAGAAACACAGCACTTACATAAAATACACATTTGACTATTTTATATATATATGCATGCCCCCCCCCGGTGTTTTAAAATACATCCACAGAAAGGAGAGCACAAAAGTTAATGTATAGTCAC
>VUQK01015890.1:12018-31553 GCA_015106715.1 Bujurquina vittata
GTTTACTTGTGTTGTACTTGACTATTGTTTAAATTGGTTTGATGTTCCGAAACACTTAAGTGTGACAAACGTGCAAAAAAACAGGAAATGAGGAAGGGGGCAAACACTTTTTCACACCACTGTATGTGCTAGATTGTCTCAGGGGCATCTCTGCACAGCCTGCAGCTGGGGTCTTGCCCCAGCCTCTATCGATCTTGTGCTCAGAGCTGCCATGATTAGTGCCTCTGTGCTGTCTTTCGGTCCAGCTTTTTCCAGCCATTGGTAGGGTTTTTCAATTTTGGCCACTTTGAGCCGTGTAGAGCCCTGTCCTTCCATGGTGGTTCCTGTTCTTTCTCCTCATCTTTCTCAGGTTTTTGCTGGCTGAGGTATTGACTAAGCGCCTGATCAGTTGTGGCCATCTTTCTGATGTACTCAATGATCTTTGTTGTTTAATCTAGCATAGTGGTTCTGACACTCACTAGTCCACGGCCTCCTTCCTTCCACTTAGTGTACACACTCAGGGTGCTGGATTTGGGGTGAAACCCTCCATGCATGGTAATTAGCTTTCTAGTCTTGATGTCAGTGTCTTCTGTCTCCTCCTTTGGCCAGTTTATTATCCCAGGAGGTTATCTGATGACCAGCAGGGTGTAGGTGTTGATTAGCTGGATCTTGTTCTTCCCATTCAGCTGACTCTGGACTTGCCTTACTCCCTCATGGTTCCATGTGAGATTCTAAAGAACTTGTATATAAATGTTGATCCATTCAAATCACTCTGGACTGACTGTTGTGTTAAAGGGACTTCAGCCATAGTGGCTCATATGACTTCCTTCAGTGCTGTTCCAGAACTTGTGTTATTATGTTTGAATCAAAGTTTTTAAAAAATGTCTGTAAGAAGGAAATGGAAACGGGATATTCATGAAGTATTTTTGTTATTAGCCATGTAGTTGTGTGTTCTTCAGACATTCAGATATAATACAAATGGTTTAAGATGCCGGAATTAAATCCCTGTTCAACTTAGTGCCATAAACTACAATATTCAATATGAAATAATCTCTGATTCCAACAGAACAACATTCAGACAAAAATAATCAATAATTAATCCACTACAGTAGATTCCTACATGCCAGACTAAGAAACAGACTGCTTTCCATCATCTGCAGCTTAGTCGCCCCTCTTTAATGCACATCTAAAAATCTCTGTACCAGTTTTCATCACATTATATAAGAGCTTCATTCATATGAATGGGTAAGTGTGTCCATGCTTTTGACTGCTATTGTACTTATTTTAACAACTACCTGCAAGAGTTTAGCAAGATTTAGGCATGATTGGCACTTTCATTGAATTCAATTTGAGAAAAAATAAAGAATTACCATTAGAGCAGTTTAATAGCTTTATAAACTCTTTGCTATATTTGATCATTTTAAAGCAAACACTTGAGGCGCTTCTCCTTTCTCTAATGTACTAACCTCTGCTTAATCTCGCTTTGCTACGTAGCTGATGCTTCAGCCGGCCAGTCAGGCCACTCGGCTCTTAATGCTAGGAAGCATTTCACCTTGCAAGGACTTTCCAACAGGAGGTCTCTTCCAGCAGGTAACAGCAATATGATGATCCCACCTGCATCACCGTCTTTATCATCACCACTGGCATCTTTGTCAACATTATCATCTGTTGTTTGCTCTTTTTATCTATTACTGCTGTCTTCATAATGTTGATCATAATGATAATTATCATCATCACGAACAGCAGCAGCATCTGCCCTCTCCAGTCAGCCGGCGTGTGCATCGTAGTTGTTGCTGTGTGCGTTGCAGTGCCTGCAGTATCTCACACGCTAAGACCACATCTCAGCCCACTCCTCTTTCTGTGCCTTTATCTGTTCATGTTGGTATCATCCACCTCTGCCTGCGCTGCAACCAGACAGCTGTGATTTAGAGTAGAATGGGATGGAGTTCTGTTGAAGAAGCAGCGTTTGACAGCAGGTGATGGACAGATGAAGACAAAGAGGAGCTGGGCAGAAATATATGGTGAAGCACTGCACTAAATTTCACCTCCTAGTACTGGAGCCCTCTTGACATTTCAGTGTATTAACATATTGAAGGAAGAAGTGACTTGATTTCAGGGTCTGCCAGTATGGCCACAGCCTAATGACACTAGATGGAGGGAGGGGTGAGAGAGCAGCTTTAAAAGCTGCATCCAGTAATATTTAAGTCACTAGAAGGCAGGCATGATGGAAACAGTCCTTTACAATCAGTGAAAGCTATCCCGCTGTTGTCTTGCAGTGACGCTGCATCACTTTTTTTCTGTGGCTTGTCTAAACTTCCATCCTGAAAGTAGTTTTATGGTCTTTCCTAGAGGATGGATGGATAACAGGCTGTTAAATGACAGGTTGCTGTAAGGCTGCTTTCTCTTTGTCTTTGATTTGCATTCTATTTAATGCCGTATTTTTCCCTCTTTTTAAATCCCTTCACTAAATCTTTCTCTCTGTCCTTCCTTGTCTCTCTCCATGCCTTTTCGGTCCTTCTATCCTTCCTAACCGGCTTTAGAACCTGCTGCTAAAGAGGCTGAGGTCCCCCGCCGTTTCTCTCTCACTTCCTCTCTTGCTTCCTCCTCCTCCTCCTCCTTCGCTACACGACGCACAAAAGGTACCAGTTCAGTCCCAGCCTTCGTGTTTTCTTCAGTCTTTTTGTATTCTGTTCACATTGGCTGCATTGGCACTGAAGTGCAGCTCCACAGGTTGAATACTAGTACTAATAACACTACAGCGGGTAGTTGGACATGTGTTGAATAAAAATGATGGATTGCTGTATCATACATGTTTTAAAATGGCAGGAAATTACATGCTCTGTGAGCTGTATGTAAAAGGAAGAATTTTGCATTTTTAATATTATAGCGGCCTCTGTTGTTTGTTTGTTGCCAGATTTTTTTTTCGTGTTTAGGGGGTAAACTGTTTGCAGCATATGGTGCTGAGTGGTCATGTTTTGTCCTCCACACCAAACCAGTGCTGCAATATACAGGCGCAAGGAGAGGTTGGAGAGTGGAGGTTTTCTCTCCACTCTCCTTTAACTGCAACCAGTCGAGACAGATGGCCACCCTGCCCGAGTGTGATTCTGATAGATGTTTTCTTCCTGGTAAAAGTCAAGAGTCTTCTCACCTGCTCAAAACCAATTGTAAGAAAGAGCCAAAGTCCACCAGTTTCCACTAGTGCACAAGGAATATTAAAGGCATCACAAAATCATCTCTTTCTGAGGTTATTTTAAAGTTGTTCATTACACTTTAAACATAGGGCTGAGTAACAGTGTGCTATTATACTCCTTAATGTCTCTGTATCGCTTCTGTTGGCGTTCGGTTAGAAACAGACTTTAATCCACAACATTAGGTTTCTCTGTTAGCGACAAGCGTGGATACACTATGCACGTTAGCTTGCCAAATTAGCTTCCATGCGCACTTCTAAAATAAAAATGCAAATTAGCTGGTCAGCAGCTTCACCATATTCTCCCGGCTTCAGATTTGCGGCATGGAGCCTCATATGGAATCGCAAAGAATGAAAACAATGAGGGAAGGGACAGCTGGGCGGTGGTGGGCAGGCATTCAGCGCATGTGCTTTTTTTTAAGGCAACAGTAATGAAATAAGAATTTTGATAAGGTGACATTTGGAACGCATGGTGACATTAAAAGTGGGAATAGAAGTGCAATTTCTCTTCCGAATACAGATGAGACGCTGATTTTCAAGGAGGCAGAGGCAGGAAAAGAATTCAAATTGAACTTTAAAAAAATATATATTTCCATTCAGTCTCTCACGGTCCTCTTTTTATTGCATTTACTTTATTATCCCCCGTGCAGCTGAGGCTGACCGATCAGAGCACTGCAGGCCACGGTCCTCTGCAGAGGTCTGAGTGTGGCTGTTGCTTTTTTGGCCTCTATTTTTAATTCCACACTGTGCACCACGCAAGGAAAGATATTGCTCTATATTGCTTGATATTGCTGAAACAGACATGAAACTCCACAGAGTTTTTGCATGTAGCTTTAATTTTGAAAATCTGAGATATGTGAATTAAGATGAATTGAAGATATTTTTCAAAATGGACCATATTTTTGGTAGATTCATCACTCCTAAAAGCAACAAAAATATCATTTTCATAAAGTAAACAGACCCATTTTAATGAAAGACATTAAAGAGGTGCAAAAAATAAAATGAATGATTCCATTTTGAGGCTTTATTTTTACAGCTCTAACAGTCACATTGTTTTGTCTTCCTGGACAGACTGGAGTCATCATTAACCTGTTACACTTTTGCCTTTTCTAATCTAAAACAACTACCTGGTTTTAAGGCAGAAGTTAAAATTCTCTCAGTATTATTTCTTTATGTTTTGCCTTTAAGGAGCCAGACTTCCTTTTAATTTGTTATAGTTCTCTGGGCTTTCTTCAGGGCTTTTAAAGTTCCTTTGGCTGCTTTTTCACTCATTTTCAGTCCGGTCCTTATACCTGACCGCTGTCAGCGCGGTGTTTTTTTAAATTTGTGTGTTAAGCCAATTAACCCTGACCTGTGAATCATTCAAGCACACAAAAGACACCTAACTAAGGGAGGTGTTGTGTCTACACCAAGTAGAAAATTCTATTTTATGCACTTTCTTACTAAGAGCCTGTTGCAAGAACACATCCTTTTTCTCATTCCTTTAGTTGAATCTATGCAAAATGCCAAAGATTACACCATTTGAAACAGTATTTTTGCACCACCACGATGATTCCCAAACAGCTACTAGTCAAAATCCTGGCATTTCTCAGCATGCAGTGCAGTGTGCCCATAAATAAACTGGAAAAGTGGAGAACAGAAGAAGAAGAAGTGACCGGCCTAAATAGCCATCTACAGCAGAGTATCTGAAAGTCCTGTCCGACAGAGGATCTGAGAGATGCACCTGCCCTTCAGCTGATCCATCCACTGTTCTCAGAACCCTCATCAGAAATGGACTCAGCAGTAGGCTGGCTGTGAAGATGCCATTCTCAGGGATCGGAAACGGGTAGAAAAGGCTGAGGTATGTGAAATTTCTTCCTTCGGTCCCTCAGGAAAAACTGGGCTCCCACAAAAACTCTTCACCAACTTTTACCAAGGCGCCATGAAAAGTGTCCTGAGCTATGGCTGCACACTGTGGCTCTCCAGCTGCGCCTCAGAAGAGATAAAATACCTGCAGCGGATCATTAAGAACGCACTGTAGATTACTTTGCCTCTCTCCCATCCCAGGACCAAATCCACTCTGCCCGGCTGAGAAAAAGAGCCGAAGAAATCAGGTCGGATTACACACACCCTGGACAATGTCTTTTTGGCACCCTCCCCTCTGGCGGGGCAGAGACTTAAACACAGCTTCTTCCACAGAGCCGTAAAAGCTCCGCTGTAAGCCAGACACTTTGTGTCATACTGAACTTTGCAGTTCATACTCTGCATCCACATTTAGGCCAGTATTATCTTATTCTTGTTGCTATTTATATTTATGCGTATATTTTCTTTTTTGTGTTCTTATTTAAATGCTGCTGCGAAAAAGGCAGAGCTGTCAAACTGAATTCCGTTATATTGTCATTGTACGTTTCCATCTGCAATATAGAATTTATCATTTCTAAATGACATGAGAACCGGACTGAACATCAGTGGCAGCAGGTCTTACGGAGAGATGACTCCAAAGGTTTTCAGAATGACGCGTATTGGTTTTCACAAAGTTTGCTGCGTCAGTGTTTTTATAAATGTTGTCAAATGTTTCTGTGGTATACTCTTAATATAATGCATAAGCATTTCATAAGTTTCAAAGGCGTTTTTGATAATTACATTAGGTTTGTGCAAGACTAAAGTGTGAGTAAGCTGATTCCCTTGGATGAGAAGCAGCTCCGCACACGAATGGTCTCAGCATGCTTTATTGTTGGCACAGGACTGATGGTAGCGCTCACCTCCTCCAGACAATAATGTTTCCAGATGTCCCAAACAATTGGAAAGAGGCTTCAGAGAAAATTACTTCAACTCAGTCCTCAGCAGTCCAATCCCTGGACTTTTTGTAGAATATCAGTCTGTCCTTGATGTTTTTCCTGGAGAGAAGTGGCTTCCTGAGTAAGCTCTGCACTCGTGGTGCTCCCATCCTGCAGCCGAATCACCTTTCAGAGATGTTCCTGGCACATGCTGGACTTTCTTGGGCACCATGAATGTAATCTCTGAATTTATCTAACCATGTGATCTTATTAGCAGTAATACCCAAGCCTGTGAAGCCCCTTTTTATGCAAAGCAATGTTGACTGCACGCGTGTCCTTGGAGGTAACCAGGGTAAAAAGATGAACAAAAGCATCCAATCTGCTATTCAAACTCAATCAGCATGGCACAGTGATCTCTAGTGTTGTCTTCATCAACACTCTCAGCATCACTGAAATGATGTCAGCAGGTACTTTTGTGGCAGGACTGAAATGAAGTGGAAATGGGTTCTTTGGAATTAAGTTCATTTTCATGGCAAAGAAGGACTCGCTCTTCATAACATTATGGAGCATATGCAAATTGTCATCATAACAACTGAAGCGGAAAAGTTCGTGAAAACCAATACACACAACATGAATGCATTTTGTCTGCTGCAGGTCTTGCAGGTGAAAAACAGGGACACGCATTCATTTTGGAGCTCAAAGCCAGCTTTCTGCCTGCAGTACTCAGATTACCCACCAGTGGGGAGAAGACGCGTTTCCATCTCCGTACATTATGGTTGCAGAAAAAATCAAATTTGAGACCAGTGGTATTATATTGTGAAACCTGAGGCTTTACAGCACTCAGGTCAAAAAACATTATATATTCTTTATGTGCAGAAAAAATATTTGAAATTAATCAGTAAGTAGAGATAATACATTGTGTTCAACATTTAAATATTTATCACTAAGAATGCTTGCAGGATATGAGAGATTAGAGTAATTTTTCATTTTTTTCTGCATTTTCAGGCTACATGAAGCAGTGTGGCAGCATAATTTTTATTTTCTATCGAACAGAAATGTGCTGCTGGTCATTAATCAAACCCTGAAGAAAAACATCCATGTCATTCATTCTCCAGGAAACAAAAAAAAAAAACTTTTTTTTTCCCCCCACCTAATTGCTCTCATCTGTAGCAACTCTGTGCCCCGGTTCCAATTACTGCATTGAAAATGTGACTTTTTTCTTAAATAAAGGCATAATGGTCTTCAGACATTTCAGACCACTTAAGGTCTATGTCTGACTGACAAAATGCTCCTTAACAGAAATTAATATTACAGCTTTCTAATGTCTAAAAGGGGCTTTAAAAGGTTGTCGGAGGAAGGTTTGGGATAATGCAACCGTCTTTCTAATGTGCAGCTTTCTCATTAATTCTCTTGTTGCATGTTGTTTCCTCTGCCCAGGTCCCCTCTCTGCTAGCATAAAGAGCAAAAGGCATGAAATAAAAAGTGATCCCACTCCATTTGGTTATGAAGGTACACGGAGAAAGATGTTATTTCTTGATCAATTGTAATTCTTTTTTTTATTTCTGGGCAATGTTTCACCTTCTTCTGGCCTGCTTTGGTGACTTGTAACTGGTTTGTGATGTTCTGTTTCTCACTGCATGAGCATCAAATGAGATTAGACCATTTTTTTGTTGTGTGTTTGGCTTTTGTGTGGTGAGGAGTTTGTCATTTCTTGTTTTTTGTTTGTCTCATTGATTTCTGCATGGGTACAGTTGCACGCTTCTCTCTTTAGACTAGATTGACTGGATTTGATTGTGCAGCTTTTGAGAATGACACTTTATAAATGCAGGTCTTGGGTTTGTGATGCAGTGTAACAGTTGTGATAAAAGAGCTGGTATAAAGCGACTGGCTTCCCTCTAGATACTTTGCGTGGAGCTATGGCAGCAGTCGGGAAACGTCAGAGCATGATTAACAGCACTTCTGCTGGTGCTGGCGGCACCTCAGCTGTCCCTAGATCCACCTCCCAACCAGGTAACTGCAGAGGCGGAGTCTTCTCCTCCATGTCGCGTGACAGTTTATCGTCTGGTGGAATTCATTTCAATTTTATGTGAACGTGTACTTTGTTTTTTGTTTCATTATTTCTCAGTTTTTTAGTTGTTACAGAATTTTGAGTACCCATCCTCCTTTTGCATCACATTGTTTTCTTCTTGTTGCACACACACACACACACACACACACACACACAGAGACTCAAACCTCAGTCCATCCCAGCCTTTTTAAAGACTGTGTCTGGCTTCAAACAGTTGATGGACCCCAGTCCAAGTGTCACATTCATAGCAATTGGGTAGCTGAAGCTTTTTGGAGCGTGTCATTGTGAATATGATCATTTTAAAAGCTCAAACATAATCATTCTCCAGTGAGAACAACCTAGTGATGGTGTGCTTTCTTTGCAGGCCTCCCTCCAAAAAGAGATTTTGAGCTCAGTCTTAAAGACATTTTGAGAAAAAAAAGAAAAAGAAGCATAAACAGATCTAAAACTTATTGAATATACATTGGTTTCAGAGTGGTGGTAAAAAGCTTTCATTAAATCGGGGGGTAAACGGGGTTAGGGGAAGGTTGTAGGCGTCTCCTCTCCAGCTGATAAGTAAGATAAAATAAAACTTTAATTTCCCACAATGGGGAAATTTGTGCATTACAGCAGCTGAGCTCAGTACAGAGAAGAACGAAAGGATGAATAAAATAAAACAAAATAAAATACAATAGAAACCACTATATACATAAAATATGTCAATATACACACACACCTACACACATGATCCAGTGCAGAATGTCTCTTACATACAAACTTAAATAAACAAAAGCAAACACAGCAGCAGCTGCTGCTCTGAAACACATGATGAATATCCATTTACAGTGAGCTGTAAATTATTTTTAAATGTGTGAACCTGAAACCACAGCGTCTGCAATGCAGTGGGGTCTTCACGGCTAAAAATGATGCTGAATGATGGGATCTGATGTTGAAGCCAGATACTAAACCAGCAGGAAGTCTTCTCTCACCAAGCATGAAGGATGCTCAGGATAATGGAGGAAACCCTGGACTTACTGTCTATTGGACATTGTCTTTGATCTAAATGCCAGAAGTAAGCAGTTTTTACTGATGACAAAACAAATTCAGAACTACTCGAAATTGTGCATTTTCATTGTAGATGGTACAAAAGTAAGAAAAAATGCCTGTGAACACATTTTTTTGCATCTTCAGAGATTTAAAAAAATCCTCGGTTAGCACACCTGCTGCCTGAGGCTTTTTCCATCAGCTATCAACACACACGGTGACTGGACAAAACCGTCATACCGGCTCTGAACAAAGGGCGATTTTGCATTTGCAAGCTTTGACTTTAATCTACCGTACAGTAGAAATGAAGATTCCCATAATCACTGTGAATATGGATGCTTTCATTTTTGACAGTTGCTTTATCCTATTTGAACATTGTGTATTTTATTTTCCTGTCCAGAGCCCGTGTTTGAGCCAGTGATGAAGGCAAGAACTCAGCAATTAGTCAAAACTTCTGACACACAAATTAGAAAGTTGAATCCAAAATAGAAAAAAAACACCTGGTGCTGGTTGTGACCAGCGTGAAAGGTTCCAATCCAGCTAAAAGTCTGAGTTATGCAAGCACTACTTTAATGTCATCTTTTTTTTTTATGATGCAGGGATTAATAGACAGCCAATCCAGTGTTTCTACCAAGAATAAAAGAAAAATCAAAGAAAACTGATTCTGTCCAGGCGACAGGCTCTCCGGCCCTGACTGAACACTCCCGCGGCCGACCGCTGAGTGCACTCAGCTGTGCACGAGACACCGGCACTGGCAGCACCGGTACCACAACCCACAATAGATCTGCAGGGGTGTAACAACCAAAAATCACATCTTAAGAGCTTTATTCTTTATTTTTGCAAACCACTTTATCTTCAAAAAATTATGAAGTTGAAGAAAGATGCTTTACAGTGGGTAAGCTTTCACAGCTGCCTGCTCCATCACAGCACCTGATGCTGTATTCAAATCCCAAACAAACGAGAGCAGCGTTTGCGCCCACTGTGCAGTTCGGACAAAACCCTCTCAATTCTGATTAGCAGCGTGTTTTTGTTGTTTCCTTTGTGCGTCTTTTTTTTCTGACATTATTGGGCAAATATTTTGAAGCATTTCACGTGTTAGTCAAAGACAGCAGAGTGCGGAGAGATTAGGAAAATGCACCCCTGCTCTAAGAGGTGATGAGTTCAGATCCTCCGTAAGGCAAGAGTGATGTTTGGACCAGTTTTTATAAAAAAAAGTGTCCTAAAGTTGTGATTTATGTGTGACAGCATTAAATCCTTCAGAATGCCAAAGAATTTCCTCTCTTTCTGAATCGTGTGATTATCTGCATGGAGATCAGTATTTCCTCTTGAATATACATTTTAACAACCATGATAAAAACTCTGATTCTTATATTTTACTTCTCTGTTCAAGAGTTAGAGGCCCGTGCTTCTGTAATGGCAGTGTGGCTACTGGCTCCTGACATAACTATGGATCCCTGTTATGCTGACACCATAAATATCAGACCTATTTTAATACAATGAGAGCTGAATAGAGAGGCTGAAGTGTGCGCTGCAGCAGTCATTACGAGCGTGAGGCGTACAGGCGGTGGCGGCCTCTCTCTCGCTGAGGGGCTGCGACTCATACGTGGGTCAGAGGCATTCTGAATGTGAGAAGTTTGGCTTGAGGTTTAATTCTTGCAAACACGCTCATCTAGCTCCCATGATGATGTAACACTGATTATTTGTGTCCACAGCAGCATCATTTTCCTGAAGCACTGTCACCTGCCAAGATGCATATTGATACCCCTCTTGTTTATGAGCACACTTTTAATGGTTAATCATGTGTATTGATTCCCCTCAGGCTGGGCCCAGCGGCGTCTCCTTTCCATGGACACAGAGGACTTTGAGACGATTCCCTCCAGTGCCGAGGAGTCCTCCAACTCTTCAGACGAGGAAGGCAACAATAAAAATGTAGGCAACGCTCGAGACCGCAGCTCTAATGGGCTGAAACATGCAGCACCCAGATGTGACATGCTTTATCACTGGAGCTTTTTGAAACTTCTTTCAAAAGTGAAACTTACTAAAACGTAAAGTTGCAAACGATTTTGTTCAGAACTGAAAGGAGGGCTGATTTCAGAAGCAGTTAACGTTATTAAACCAAATAAAAAAAACGTAGCCGGACCGCACCCATTGGGCTCCCGCTGAGTCATGTCAGATAAATCACGAAATTTTACGATCGCTAACCATCCCTCAGCAGCTCTACTCTCATCTCTCATCTCCTCTTCACTCATCCTTCACTTTCTCTTCGTTTCCACTAAATCCCCTTTCAGTCCCCCTGAAGGAGGACCCCTCTGCTGCTTAATTATTTCCCATGTACTTCCTTCTTGTTAGCAGCAGGCGCTGGCCACTTGACATTTAAGAAACGAGGGAGAGATGAAAAAGGGGGTAAGATTTTAACTGCACGTGTCTGCTGGATATGGCAGCCTTTCCACATCCATTATAATCTTGTGACGTGCACACACAGGCACGCCATCAGCATGAGCACTGGGCGTGTTAGTGGTGCAGGGAATGCAACCGCTAAGAAGGGACATACATGTATATTTATTAGTTGCTTCAAATTTATTGGCTGCATGTCCAAGAGGCGACTCTCCCATTCTTCCATATCCCAAATGTACTCTCCTGGATTGACATCTGGTGACTGTGGAGGCCATTTGAGTGCAGTGAAGGTTCAAAACACCAGTTTGAGATGATCTGAGCTTTGTGATGGGGCACTTTTCCCGCTGGAAGCAGCCAACAGAAGAAGGGTACACTGCGGGCATAAACAATACTCAGGTAGTCTGACATATTATTGAATGATGCTCAGCAGGTAATAATGGTCCCAAAGTGTGCCAAGAGCATCTCCCACAGCATTACACCACAACCACCAGCCTAACTGTTGATATGGACCACACGGGTCCATGCTTTCATGTTGTTTATGCCACGTTCAGGCCTGAGCATGCAGCAGAAATCAACACTCGTCAGATTAGGCAACGTTTTTCTAATCTTCCGTTGTCCAATTTTGATGAGCCTGTCTACACTGTAGACTCAGTTTCCTTGACAGTAGTGGGACCCCCTTCCCCATCGGTGTCAAGGTTGTTCATTCAGAGAAATTCTTCTGTATATTTTGGCATTATCAGCTCAAAGCGTCTCCTCTGACATCAACAAGGTATTTTACCCAGAGGACTGCCACTCACTGCATATTTTCTCTTTTTTTGACCCTCCTCTGTAAACCCTTGGGATGGTTGTGTGGGGAAATCCCAGCAGATCAGCAGTTTCTGACTCACTCAGACCAGCACATCTGGCTCCAACTGCCATGCCACTGTGGTGTGCATATAATAAATCTTAGCAATAACCAGCAACTTCTCGAATACTGCAATGAATAGTAAAATAAAATCTAAGTCTTGTCATTGATAGATTTGAATCTAAATGTATGTTTACATGTATCTGCTGTCCTGTTATGGTTTATTAATCAGCTGTTGTAAAGTAGCACTTTTATTAGAAGAAGCAAAAGTTTAAAGTCTTGGAAGCAGCTAAATGCTGAGTTTCTTCCTGCAGGGCGACAGCAGCCGTTTCCGGGTGCAGCTGACATACGAGTCCCGTGATCCTCGGGATCTCTCGCTGGAGACGGGCGATCTCGTCCAGTTTGTGGAGGAAGCAAAGAATGGAAACTGGTAAGTTTTGGGGTTTTTTTTGGCTTTACCGTAGGACTGTGTAGAATGCTTTTTTTTTCCCTGTCATCCATTGATGTGGCTGCAGTATACCCCCATCCACCCCAGCCCTCACTTCAAATTTTGGAATTTCTCTTTCCATGTTAAGATATTTTAGTCCAAAAGTGTAAAATCCTCCTTGAAAGTCCTGGAAATGGGCCTCTCAGACTGTATCTCTGAACATGTACTGTTCCAGCACACAGTTGCACTCTGGCTGTTCTGGTCAGTTTCTCCCTCAAAAGCCTCACGAGGTTACAGCAAAAGTCCATGTGGACACCCTCACCCTGGCTGATTAGTTCGCGGTGCACGTGAATTATTCTTCTCGTGCACCGCTCATTATTTTTTGCGAAAGTGAACGTCGCAAAAATAATGAGCAGCACCTGCTCTCGGTCCTCACCTGAAGCACTGCCTCGGGGCTTGGAAACTGTGGATTCTTCCATTGAAAACTCAGTGGTAACTGGAGTGCCAGCTCTCATTACCAGTAATGATCTGAAATTCATGTCAGTTTGTAAGAAAAGTTAACATCTGGTTTCTGCACAAGTTTGAGGATCGCAGTAAAACCGCAGAGTGTGATTTGAGCGGTGTGAACGGTGGAAACAGGATTTCCAGAGCGCGGTCTGAAAATACCAGCCATGCTGGAATTAGTCTGCACCAGACTGATGACTCTGAAGCAGCCTAATTTAAATCATGTAAGGGTTTAGATTTTTATGGGCCTGTTAGCGAAGCCTTTTGTTCACACAAATAAGAAGATTTTTATTGCGTTGCTCACAGTAGGAACCACACATGCAGTTACATCCATTCACCGTCTCTGCAGCTCATAAAGACACGTTATACCCAAAACAACTCACATTTAGACTCATTAGACCGAAGCCCAGAAGCTCAGGAGGACTTGTGGACGCAGAATGCATAATCCAGACTTTATAGGTATTTTCTGCTGGGATTGCTGATTGGGTCGTAAAGGTGTCAGCCAGAATCTCGCTGAGATCACCTTAATGGTGCTGTGTACCGCTTGCCTCTCTGCTGCTTAGTGTGCACTAATCATCCAGCTATCGGTTCTTTAAAAATGGCCCCATTGTGTCCTTTTATTCATGCGTATTTGACACCAAAATGATGCGGTTGATTGAAATAGTCTTTGTGCCAACCGACTTCTATGGAGCTATTTTTTAATTGTAATTATGAAATTACCAGTAATTTCTGACAGTGAGTCTTCGTGACGCCCTCATCAGTGTTTTTAGAGCACTTTGTCTCCACTCTGTTCATAAACTGTCGGCGGCACCAAGGCCAGTCAGAGTTAAAAATAATTACAAAGCCTGCTAACAGCCTGGTAGACAAACAGCTCTGCCCTCTGTGGATAGTTTTCTCCTTCGTAACAGCTGTGAAGTGAGAGAGTTTTTCAAAAAACTCATCAGTATGGCTACTTTTAAAGCTTAAAGTTTGGCGTTTGGTTGCTCTGACTGGCAGTGAGCCTAAATGCTGTGAAGACGAACCCTAATCCAAACCACCATCGTTTCCTAAACCAAACATTAGTGGTTTAAATGGAACCAAACAACAGGGAAAATACAAAAATGAGATTTGAACCCACATCTTGTGCGTGAAAGTCTTGTTACTTTATATCTTTTTAGCTGTAAGGTGATAATGGGCTACTTGTTATTGTTGATGGTATTATGTAGTTTTGCATAAGAATTTAGTAGTTCCACTGGTTTCTGTAATCGTTACCCACACCACGGCTTCCCTGGTTAAAACTCCCTTAAATTCAACCACATTAATCAACCAAGCTCAAGAGAGGAAATGAGACTAGTGCAGCGGATACTCCTTTGCTGCCCCGCTCTATCTTGGCGAGGATTAAAGGCTCAGGGCGACTCGTAAGGAATTAAAATTTCATTGACTGTAACTTCATCCCAATGAAGCAGTGGGAACACAACAAAACGTGTGACTATTGCTAAATCGAGGGAGGTTGCTGAAAACGGTGGCTTCCGATTAATAATAAATCACTGTTTGATTCACCTCATCAACACCGTCTTTGCATTGGACCTGACAGGAAAACAGCAGCAGCTGCCTGTATGGATGAACAGCCTCTAGAAAGTGAGCTGCAAGAATGTTTTGGGCCCGTGTAAGCTCCGTGCATTAGAAAGTGATTAATAGTCTACGAGATAAAAGCTCAACTTGCTTTGAATATGCTCATTTTTCATCAGCTCATGCATATTTCAGCCCTTAAAATCGTCTCCTGTCGACTCCATCTATGGCTTTTTGCCGCTAAAAGGTCTCACTCTCTCGTTCTCATCTCTCCTCCACGCTTGAGGAACATGAAGAATTCATAAGTCTTCTCTTTTCATTGTTTTTTTTTTTTTTTGCAGCCATACAGAACACAGTTGACACAGATGAAAATGACTACTGCAGTGCCTCATATAAACCTTAATGTATCCTGGATGTGCATGTGTATGTCCATGCATTAGCGTATGTCTTTGTTTACCTGGTGTGTGCTTTTTGTGTACTTAGATCCGCCCCTGTGCATTTGTGTGAACTATCGTGAGTGTGTATACTATATGCTCACTCACACACACCCCTCCCTTGAGCGTCTTGCACCTTTCCAGATTTAGGCTTTCACTTCACATCCGCACCACACACAGTGTCTCTGTCCATGTTCCTGTGGGGTTGTGTGGTATATTTGTCTAAAGGCTAGGAGCACATCATCACAGCCAGCCACACCCTGTCAACACTAATTTACATATGAGCAGAATAAAAAGAGACCTGTTTCACTGGAATGTGAAAGGCAAGAATCAAAGAACAGCTCCATAGACTGGGTGGATTGCACAAACACAGATACCTGCCAATTACAGCAAGTATTATTGTCAGAAGTAGTTATTAGACAGATAATAGCGTTTGAAAATGCTCCCAGGACTTGGAATCTTAGTAAGAAAGCAAACTGTTTCAGGCTTGTGAATGACAACAAACACAACTCCTGTTAAACCCCATTGACAGCACTGCATGCTCTGGCTCAGGTGATGATTGCACGCACTGAATGCACATCGGTGCTCTTAAGGCTTCCCTCTACGCTGCACAAGTTGTGCCATTTCATGGCAGCAAATAGGTGCGTTTTGCGCAACAACAGGTGAAGAGATGGTTCTTTGCAGCTGATTAACAATGGCAGTGATAGCAGCAAGAATTGTGTTGTTTCTGAGGGTGTGGCATGTATTTTGCAAGGATGTCACAGAAGCAGTTCCATTTATTTACTTATTTTTATCTTCTTAAGACGATGACAGGATTTGGTGCGGGGGGTAAAGACAAGAAGGTAATGACACACACGGTCAGGCCAGCCTGTTTTTTTCCTGAACATCACAATACAAAAAAAAGTGTCCTGACCGCTATTAAACTTCAGATTCATTTTTCTTGTTAAGAGACTAATTGATGTAAATTTGCTACTTTGCCACCTTCAACAAAAAAGACATAAAAAGATTTGTTGAAATTTAATAATGTGAACCCTGTTTTGGCCATGAAAAACCCATCAGCAAACACTACACTGCAGCAGATGAGTCAGTTTTGTTCTCTGACTGATGCATTTCATTGCAGTTCGCTGCTGCTGATTGCTGAATCAGTGCAAGCACAAATAATGTCTGGGGCAAACGCTGTTATCCTTCATATTTATGTGCACCACAGACATGTTAATGCTTGATGTTACTCATTCATAATACTCTTCCAACTTTCCTGTGCGCCAACAGCATCCCAGCAGGTACACCCTGTATATCTTTCCTGAAGAGGTTGAAATAGATTTTGAGTCTCTACTTGTAAAGATGTCCTATACAACGTGCCCACAGGGGCATTTAAAATATTATTGCTACAAAATTTCACTTACACCATGCCAACATTGGCCCTTGGTAAAAGCTGCTAAGGTTCTGACATGTGGGATTTGAATAGAAGCTGTGAAAGTCGTGATGGAAAGGATCTGTTAGTTTTCAGTTCATATTTAAAACGCAGCACTGGCCATGAGTCGTTCACTGTTTTCATGACAACTCAAGTAACATGCAGAATTTCTCTTAGTTTAATGTAGAAACAGAACAATGAGGAAAAGCAATAAAAATCATTTCAAATGATCCCTTTCGTCACTTTTTGTTTTTTGGGTTTGTGCATCATATACTTCAGTACATATCCAGACAGAGGCCATTGTAACTCGTGCAATTATTCATTTATTTACTGGAAATATTCTTCATCTTATATACGGGGAGATTTTTCTCCTTTAAATTGCAAGGCGCTACCAAAAGGTCACAGTGGGGATTTTTGTATTACCTCGCAATAACATTTGCATTTCACTTGACCCATAGAGAAAGCCTGAGCTGTATGTTTATACAGAAACATGTATTATTTAGTAGACCACCACTGGTTGTGACAGCTGCAAGAATCAGTGCACCCTCTGCTGCGGCTGCCCTGTACCATTGCATTTAGAATGAAAACCCAATCTCTTACTGACGGTCTGTAGTTTCGGCTGTGACTGCAGAAGGGGGATGACGCAGCTGTCACAGTGATTTTATTTGTGTTTATTGCTGTGCTTTGGTTGTTATAATTATGGCTGTAATACATTTATTTTTAATATGCTGCAAGGGATTTGCATTATATTGAAGCTGCTGTATACCTGAACTGTTGTGCTTCACATTGTACAACTGAAAATATTCAAAACTGAATAGATTAGACCACAGCGGCATCCAGAATTCATCCTTACATTTTCTTCTGTTTTTCTGGGGTTGGGTCGCGGGGGGCAGCAGCCTAAGCAGAGAAATCCAGACCTCCTCCTCCCCAGCCACCTCCTTCAGTTTATCTAGGGTACCACCAAGGCCAGCCAAGAGATACGATCTTTCCAGCATGTCCTGGGTCTACCCCAAGGCCTCCTGCTGGTAGGACATACCTGGAACACCTGGCCCAAGAGGCGCCCAAAAGGCACCCTAGTCAGATGCCCAAACCACTTCAACTGACTGTTTTCAACATGGAGAAATAGTAGCTCGACTCTGAGCCCCTCTTGAAAGACTGCACTCTTCTTGTTACTTCCAAGGGAGAGGCCAGCCACCCTCTGAGAAAGCTCATTTCTGCCACTTGCTTCAGCCACCACCCAAGCTGTGGTCCACTTGGTCTGCCAGTACCCATCAGCTGCCTCTCAAGGCCCACAGGCTAACCAAGCCCAATAGGACTCTTCCTTCAGCTTGATGGCTCCCTTCACTTCACGTGTCCCATATGTGGTTCAAGGATGACCTCCACGACAGGCATCAACCACCTTGCAGCTGCAACTGTGGGTGGCAGCCTCGAAAATGGAGTTGTGGAACATGATCCTTTCAAACTCAGTGTCTTTATAGCTTCCTTCTGAATGCTGTGGAAATTCTGCCAGAGGTGGGAGTTGCTGCAGAAGTGGTGTCTCAAAGGTCTTCTTGACATGTGATTTCAGATCCACAGGCACTGATCCACTGGCACTATGCAAAATGAGATTAAAGAGGTTCTGCAGGGGGGCTGCCAGCTGTCCAGAGCATCTTAGGGTTCATGTTACCACTGGCTTTGCTCCTCTTAAAGCCTGAATTTTGATTCTGCAACATGTCTTTGCAGGGCCTATGTGCATAACTGGAAATCCACAGCTACCTACAACATAACCTGATGTGCACCTCTCAAGAAATGTAACAACACGTTGGGTCGATGCAGTCCACGAGGATTGTACCGCATAGGGTTCAGATGGATTTTTGGTTATGTAAGTAGGCCCTGCAAAGACCCAACACAGGAGATCGCCCACTGTACCTGCATGGTGGTGAAGGAGCGTGTTGGGGGTGGCAGCAATGTGGACGTTGAGGAAGTGTCCTGGTCCATTATGAGTGTTCATTTGATGGGGGGTGATAGACAAAGGGGGCGAGGCATTGTTCAAGGCTAATGGAGTATATTGTTGCAAATTATCCTTTTAAAATAAGTAATGACTACAAAATGCATGTTAAAGTGTCACATCCCTTCTCCATTCTGTACTGTCTGGACCCATTCATTAGCTGCTCATATGGATCGGAAGGAATACAAAAGTAATAAATATTTTGGAAGGAGGTTGTGACCTTTCAGAAGCTCAGCAGAATTGTGTGCTTGCTGGTTGACAGCTTTATTTACTGACAGTAATTATAATTTTCTAAATAACTTCCCGGCAGACGCTGAAATAAACATTGGTGGTATTTTGAAATTTATATTAAATGAAGTTCTAGCATCAGTATTCATGATTCTGTTTATTATAAAACCTTCCTATTCTGCTGTCATACTTGGTGGCTAATCAGTAAGGCTTTAACAGATGCCCTAGTCTGACACACTGGTTGGTGAGAATTCACCATAACTGGTTATTCTGAATTACCTGTGTTATGTGGCTGTACAGTGGTGTGAAAAAGTGTTTGCCCCCTTCCTCATTTCCTGTTTTTTTGGCATGTTTGTCACACTTAAGTGTTTCGGAACATCAAACCAATTTAAACAATAGTCAAGGACAACACAAGTAAACACAAAATGCAAGTTGTAAATGAAGGTGTGTAGTAGTAAAGGTGAAAGAAAATCCAAACCACCATGGCCCTGTGTGAAAAAGTGATTGCCCCCTAAACCTAATAACGGGTTGGGCCACCCTTAGCAGCAACAACTGCAACCAAGCGTTTGCGATAACTTGCAATGAGGCTTTTACAGCGTTCTGGAGGAATTTTGGCCCACTCATCTTTGCAGAATTGTCCTAATTCAGTTACATTAGAGGGTTTTCGAGCATGAACGGCCTTTTTAAGGTCATACCACAACATCTCAATAGGATTCAGGTCAGGACTTTGGCTAGGCCACTCCAA
>VUQK01015892.1:9131-26797 GCA_015106715.1 Bujurquina vittata
AACAATGCTAACATATTCTCTTGCAGGCAATAATGGAGATATCATAACTCCAGTTATTAAACACACCTAATTCTAATAAATTTTCATTTGAGCTACTTGACATTTGGCTAACTATAAGCCCGGTTTAAAAATCTTTCCACCTGAAAGCTAAGCTAGAGGAAACTAAGAGTGAAAAGCGAAATTTTACCCAGAATGTGTTACCGACTGTGTTACCTGACAGGCTTGTTATAAAAGATGCCCTTAAGCTAACACCATGCCTGAGAGCACCCAGGCCCTCACTCCACAGGGCCGAAAGGGAACATTAACAAGCCGCTTTGGCCTTGCTAATTAAGTACATGTGTTAGGCCAGAATAAACCAAAATCTGTTGGGGGTTTTTTTTCAGTTAAATTAACACGAAAGCACATAGTTTCGAAATGTGAAAGCGGAGCTACAGTGCCTAGCTTGTTCTGCAAACACCTGCTAGAATAAGCGCATATTTTCCGGGATATACACATTGAATTATTAAATAGTGCAGGATATGAGATGACCTGTATGGGATACCGTCACTGACTGTCCATAAATGATGCATTGGCGCGTCCAGCTTCGGTGCAGCAGATTTATAGACATGCTTTGTAATGTAGCCGAGCCCCTATCACGCACCGGAGACCCCCTCAGTCCCCTGCTGCGCTCCCTGTCTATCACAAGCTGCAGCCCCGGAGGAACGATTTAATCCGACAGCAGTCACAGCAGACGAGGGTGTGCTGCATTAGGAGTGTGTCCGGACTCGCTAGTCCACTCATGGTAAGACAAAGTGGGGTATTTTAGACGGAACTAAGAATAAAGTAAAGTAATTTAACCGTCACCGCAAAACTTGGGGAGCATAAACTTCAATCTGACACCAGCAGCCCCCATTACAATTCTTCTCTCCCGCTGAACATCTGTGCAAGGTTCCAGATGTTGCAGTTAAGAAAAATAGTCCAGTATTTAATCATAAAAAAGTCTTTAGATGAGCAAATAGCCCCTAAATATATCGCGTAATCCATCGCGAGCTTCAGTTAATAGACTTTTCTAAAGACCAACAATGTGTAGAGAAAATAAGGGGAGGCACGACATCGCCAGTAACTGTGCAGTCAGCTCGCTCGGAGACACGAGTTCTTGCAGAAATGTTAAATTAGAGGGATGCTGTAGTCTCTACTGAAAGCCCCGGTGGACATTTCAATCCTGCAACAGCCAGGCTTTCACAATCTGACTGCAACAGAAAATGATGTTATTGATCACACGAGTAATTCCATCCCTTATATTTTAAATCTTCACCTGCTAGGTAAACATTTCAAACCTGCCAGAAATCCAACCCGTATGCCAGCACAGACGAATGAAGCAGCGGGCAGCAGCTCTTTCCCCCCAGCGGCGCTCCAGCTTTCCCTCTGCTTCTCGCACGGTGGCAGTCTGACTGTGGCTCAAGGGCTTGCAAAGCTTCGCTGTGGAAATTACGAGGCGAAACTAGAGCAGGACTCGAGGGTGAAGTTTACAAGAAACGGCTTGTTAACAGGAAATAGTTCGGGTAGTTTCTCCTTTAGTGACCAAGAGACGCGATTCAGTCAACTAAAACTTTCCATCTCTGCGCTCTTCACTCATTCGCTGCGAATTTGCTTGTTTAAACTAACAGCTCTAATAAGTCCACGTAGTCTCCCGAGATAAGTTTCCCCCTTCGCAAACCAGCCCACTATTTTTTGGGGGGTGGGGGTGGGGGTGGGGGGGTTAAACTACGGGTGAGAGCTTTCCAACTAAAATTATCCAAGCCATCCCGCTGCGCCTAAATCCTCATCTCAGCCCAAAGTCAGCTTCAAATCGACATCAAATGCACAGAATATTTTTGAAGAAGAATTTCAGAGTCCCACAACTTAAACATCCTCACGCAAAAAATTGTGCATTGAGGATCGGGGGAAAGAATAATTTCTAAAACAACAACAGGACTAGATCAGTTTTAATGTGCTCCTACCTTTTCGCGCAGGGTTGATTCCGGACGGATAAAACCAGTGCGTAAAGGTCGCAATTTATAGTAATCCAGAACAAAATTCCATCCAGAAATCGTAGTCTTTCTTAATGATAGTGCGCCCGGGGCGGTGGGATGCTGACGGTAGCGATGAGGCGGTTATTATAAGTGAGGCGCGGTGGAGGGAAAGGCAGCCGTGCTCCTTCCTCCGGCTCAGCGAACGCGCATCTCTCAGCTCTGCTTCACTCAGCGCTACTGCTGACGGGCCCCTGGATTTCTCCCACACTGACGATCTGACCCGCCTTCTTCAGAGTAGTCAGCACACTGGGAGGGGGAGGAAGCACTGAATTTGGAGAGACAACAGTCCCTCAGGACAAATTACCAATAAAGAAAATTATTTATTCCTTATTTTTAGATAGGCCTTTATGTAATACAGGCTACTACTCCTTGCTAGCGCGCTTAAGAAACACTACGAGAAGCAATTGACGCATTTCATAAATACTGCATGGCGTGTCCACCTAATATATATTTTTTATTTTTTTTAAATGTTCCTGCAAAGTAGATAAGCCAGCTATCTAGACCCTAAGCCTGCAGCTTTTAAAGGTGTCCACTGATATTCCAGGCAGAGGATTTTCTTGACCTTGGAACTGCAGCTGACCAAATACGGGAATTTCATTGCAGTGTTCCAAACTCTAGTAAAAACAGAGCACAGACTGAAAATGGGGCGTTTTATTGTGAAATTTCACCATAGGGGCTTAGGAGCTTAAATTCAGCACCTTGGACAGCACCCCCTGGTAAGAAGGCTAGGACAACGTTCAAAATTCCAACGAGCCGCACCCTGAACAGAAGGAACATTTTGCATGTTGCCTCAGCAGCCCTGAGCCAGGGTGCTGTCCAAGGTCCTGAAGGCTTGTCAGCCGTTAATAAGAGCGGAAAGAGAGAAAGCCTTTCAAACAAGAAAGAAAAACTGGAGGGATCGACAGTTCTGCCTCTCACTGACCCATGTTATTGTATTATGGGCTAGTATTTTCCATTTTTTCACATTACTAATGCTACTAATTACACCTGCCACTGTTAGTAATGATAATAGCAAGATATTATCAAGCTACTGCGTGCACTGCATCATGTAGTGTGGCTTTAACATGCATATACATCTCTGTTGGTTTATGGCTCCATAGTGGAGTGGTTTACACTTTCACCTACGAAGTGAAATATCTTCAGTTGGTCCCAAGAGGAAACATAAATCCCCTGGGTGCTGTGTCAGGAAAAGCATCTGGTGGAAAATTCTGCTAAATCAAATATGCGTAGCTATCCGGTGTGGTAACCGATTGTGAATACAGCAGCAGTTGAAAATAGCTCTATACAACTGCACAGGTTTGACATATTTTAGCACAGGCAAAGCTCCTGCTTTGGGTTTGTATGTGTAAATACAGTACCAATCAAAAGTTTGTACACGCCTTCAAATTCAAATAATAATGGTTTTTCATTATTTAAAAATTGTCTGCATTGTACTGTATATCAATACTAAAGTCATCCAAACTATGAAGAAACATGCTGTGCAGGGGTCTGTCTTCCCCTGATAGTTCCTGTTCTTACGCCTCTTCTTTCTTGGGTTTCTACTGCCTGGGGTATTCACTAAACATATGATTAGTTGTGATTATCTTCCTGATGTATTCATGGATCTTTGTTGTTTCATCCTGGATAGTGGTTCTGACATTCACTTGTCCTTGCCCTCTTTCCTTCTGCATAGCGTAAAGTGATGACTTTGGGGTGAAACCCTCCCTGCATGGTAAGGACCTTTGTTGTCTTGATTTTGGTGGTTCTGTCTTGTCCTTTGGCCAGCTTATTATCCCAGTAGGGTATCTGATGACTGACAGGGTGT
Organism: Bujurquina vittata; assembly: GCA_015106715.1. Classification (NCBI taxonomy): domain Eukaryota; kingdom Metazoa; phylum Chordata; class Actinopteri; order Cichliformes; family Cichlidae; genus Bujurquina; species Bujurquina vittata. The sequence goes on from VUQK01015892.1 coordinate 12,987, forward strand.
AGGTGTTGATTGCCCAGATCTTGTTCTTCCCATTCAGCTGACTCTTTAGGACTTGCCTTACTCTCAGCAGGTACTTGGAGGTTGCAGCTTTCCTAGCAGCCTCCCATTTGCCTGTGGGATTCCAAGGTACTTGTAGCTGTCCTCAGTATCTACAATTCTGCATTGTGGTAGTGCAATCCCCTCAGTTCTGACTGCCTTCCCTCTCTTTCTTACTATCCAACTAGACTTCTAGTCCCAATGACATTCTGATGTTGCTGCAGATCCTAGTGTTGTGGGCAGTGAATCAATAACTTGTTCACTCCTGGCATACAGCTTGATGCCAGTAATGAGGAGGTAGCTGATGTTTGCTCCATTCCGTAATCGGTATCTGTAGCCAGTCTTGTTGATGATCTGGCTGAGGGAGTACCGGTCTATGCAGAACAGCAGTGGTGACAGAGCATCTCCCTGGCAACTCCTGCACTTGATGGTGACTTGTGCAATTGGCTTAAAGTTGGCCTCTTCTGTTGTTTTCCACATCCCCATTGAGTTCTTGATGAAGGCTATTAGGGTCCTGTTGATCTTGTACAGTTTTAGGCATTCCAGGATCCACGTGTGTGGTATTGAGTGATTGGCTTCCTTTCTAGGCCCTGCTCATGTGAACCATGTGCCTGTTCATCTTATATTATTATACGATTCCGTATACTAAATAAACTTTTGGAAAGTGCTACAGTAACAAAATAAACATATTAATAACCTAATAGGTTGGATAATTAGAGGAGTACCATGAGAAGGACAAAAAATAGTTAAAATAAAAATTGAGATTTTTAAATACAGCAAGACATTCAATAGGGTAAAAAAATAAAAGGGATCAAAAACAACTGCATCAAAGTAAAGTTCCTGATGCCGGGTGTTGCTGAAGGGCTCAGGGACCTTTAGTACAGGTCTAAACTCAAGATCAGCTAGTAAGGTCCTGCCTGAGAGTCCTCACCTAATCCCTTATACTGAACTGTAAGGTCATTTTTACACATATCTCGGCATCAGAGTGAGTTTAAACATGATAAGTGCTTGCTACCAGTGGAGGGAAGCTAAATCCAGAAATATGTGGACTCTCGTTCTTTGGCACCAGCTCAAATCTTAGCTGTTGAACTAAGGAATAGCTCGAGGCATGAGAGTGGCTTTTGACACATGGCAGGACTAGAGGGAGATGAACAGAAAAGCATCAGTGACCTTCTCTTGTTCTATGAAGAAAAAAAGAACTTGGAGAGACAAGTGAGAGTTCTGGATTCCTGAAAGTAGTACAGGAAAAAAAAAACACTTATTTACAACTATGTATGAGAGAATTATGAAATGATCTGAGATATACAAAACTTGCTCTATGCAAAGTAGTTCCTAAAGGGCCCATACACCCAAATGTGTTTTCAGCCATTTTAGTTGATTTTTTTGTTTGTTTGTTTTGCTATTTTTGTGATTGTTTTCATCACTATAGACATACACAGTGATCACAGTATTATTAAAAATAATTTGTATTAAGTTGTTTTTGTGGCACATATATACAGTGATATATACAGTCACAAAAAATATGATTGCATTAAGATATTGGTCTTAAAATACTGCAACAGGGTCTCCGATGTCTGAACATGCAGCACTGGTTATAGTAAAGGAATACATTCCATGACAAAGGCACAGCGTTAGTCTAAGAAGTAGAACAGATATTAACCCACTGGTAGAGAAAGTGAATTACGGCTGCATGACAAACAGTGTTAAATGAGGCACTAAAGTTTAATAGTACTCAAATGAAACAATCTTCTTCTACTGCTGTAAAATTGAGGCCATTTGTTACTTTGAATAGGGCTGCAAGGCTAAAACAACATTTGGGCCACTCAGGCTGCCCAGTTGTAACTGAGACCCTGACCTGGATAAAGTGTGAAAAGAATGAGGGAATGATTCGTTTGGATGGTTCCAGGACAAGTGTATCTCACCTATTTGCTTGATAAAATATTGACTGGACCTCATCAAGCTTCAGTCACCGTTATCACTATGAGAAGATATTGTAAAAATGTGATTAAAACGATTTTAATAAAGCTCATCCAGCAGATTGCTCTACACATTTTCCCCTTGTTAAACTCACCTATGCTTTTTCTGTGATTTTTATTTATGCCACACATTATGCTGTAGTAGACTGCCACACTGTCAACTGGCATGTCCAGGGGTTTCACATTAAAGATAATGCACTGACACATTAACTAGGTCTTTGGGGCTAATGAAACCAGAGTGCTGATGAGAAGATTACCAGCTCTCGCTTCACTACAGTACAGCTGAAGCAAACAGCAAACAGGAAGTGGACAGAGCTACATCCCTTGGGAATTAAAAGAAGATGGATTATAGAGCATGCACACAAACATTTATGAGCTGGTGAACTGCCAAACATACATGCAAACAGAATGACAAACAGAAGTGTTTATTCCACAAATATATTACTAAGATGGCAATGCCCCGAGTACCACTGATTTCCCATGCTAAGGTCTCCATCTTCCTGTCCTCTGCACTAAAAAAGCATAATAAATGAAATATAACCCTTGGATACTGTCTTCAAACTGAATTCAGTGCCAGCTTCTGGGTTACATTAATAACACCCCAGCCACTTGTTCTAAAATCATGAAATGAATTTCCAGCTGCCACAACAACTGTTGTAATATTCACAGTGTATTATATATGCCATGATGCAAAAATGCATTAATCATGGATGAAGAATTTCCCTCCTGCATGGAGATGTTTTGGAAGGATGCTTAGTCATCACACAGAGAAAAAAAAGAGCATCTTCTCAGGTTCTTTCTTCCCTTTGCTCTCTTAATCCCACATCTGTCTTCTTTTTTACCCTGTTTTATTTTACAGTTTTCATAGTTTCTCCTAACACACATATACACAAGCACACTCATTTCTAAAGAAAATGTAATATTTTTAGTCCAGGGCTTGTACTGTCCAGCACTCTTGCTAGATCAGTGGCCTCCTGGCTCTGGTAGCTGCCCCTATAAGTGGGAGGCATGGAGTGGAGTTTGATCCTTAGCTGACTTTTCCCTACACGATACTAACTGCAGTCCAAAGTGCTAAGCCTCCACTTACCACCGATACAGCAGATGAGCTATGGACTTATTAGCCTTCAGTTTGCACAAGGCTTATTCTTAAACCACACAAAGATGACCAAGTGCCATCATAGTTCGTGTGTGTGTGTGTGTGTGTGTGTGTGTGTGTGTGTATGTACTGTGCACACTACAGATATCCATTATCTTCTCTTATTGTTACTTTTGCCTTCATTTTCATTTAATAACTGGTGCTCAGCAGTTTCAAATTATCACCGCTTTCAGAAAAGTGGCATGTGGATATCTTTTGTATGGTAAACCTGGTCATTACAAAAACTTAAAACTAGATCTTCCGGTACCTTAAGTTAAGCTAAGCTAAGCTAATATCGCTTATCTGATAAATGTGTGTGGAATTCTGTCTCATTTCCGCTAGTGCTACTCCGAAACAATACATTTCAACAAGCCTGCTGCCAGCGGGTGCCACCTGCCACGGTGCTATCAATAATCCATGAGGGTCCTAATCGTGCCGCCACCTCCACCCTGGAGGTCACATGTGTTTTCTCTCCCACACACAAAAACTGACATGCACACAATGATGATGCTGATTGAGCCTAATTGTAGTTATTTTACCTCAAATCCCTGGCACCTGCCTGCACGTCTGACCATCCGGTCACTAAAGAGGCCGTTAGCAGGTCAAAGTGATTACACTATCAAGGACATCTATTAGAATCCAATTTGGCCAGGTTGGGTCCTCAAACAGTCCTAGCTAACCTCCTTAATGGACATTCATTTATCTCCTGTTGTTTGGGAACTGTTGCGTGCGAAGTCCACAGCTTTGGTGCTAAGCAGGATGAATGTGATATTTAGATCGATAAGTCCTGCTTATGGGGAAAAATGCGATGGTATACAGATGATAAGAGGGTAATATTTCATTGTAAATGTCAGTCTAATGTAACCATCAATGCCCAGGGTCGAGGGGAAATGCATACACATCAGACTATACACATATATAGACCCATCAGTATACTGTATATGCAGAAACTTATAGAACACAACACATGAGGGCACATCGTCTATCACTCCCTCTCTCACTGTGGAGAATCTATTTGAATAATGAGGAGAAGCACCTGTCAGACTCGGTTATCTTGACACATGGACTGTAGTCCTAACACCTACATACATCTGAAGGGGGGGGCGGGGGGCAAGAGAGAGACAAAGAGACCGAGAGCACACTCACTGCACTGCAGGCTACCTGCATGTTTTTTTAACCACATACCTTGGAGCTTGAATAGACAATCGCCAGAGAGGTGTTGGTGTCGTAATGCTGCATCAATCATTGCCCCCACCATGAGAAATTGCTGCTCTCAAATCCGAGCCGGTGCTCTTACAAGACCACGGGTTTAAAATATGCCATTTGAAGAACACATAGCACAGCATGAGCTTTATTGAGAAAATGTTTTTGTTCAGAAGTTCTTCATTGCGACTTTATATAATATTTCAATATTCTTTCTGTTGCACAGATGATTCCAGTATAAACTGTGAGCTATGAAATGTTTGAACCCTTTGTGTGAAATCGTGTACAACCCCATTAACCTCAGGTAGAAGCACACTGGAGCCTCCTGTGGCCTGTTTCACTGAATAAATCGCTGTGCATCTGTGTGTTTGTATGTGAGAGAGAGAGAGAGAGAGAGAGAGAGAAAGAGAGAGAGAGAAAGAGAGAGAGTGAGACAGACAGTAGAAAAGTTAAAAAGTTTGAACAAAAATGCCAATTTTTTAAAATTATTTATTTATTTTTTAAAAATATTAGCAGAACTAAACTTTAAAACTTAAAAATTCACTTCCGCTTGAAGACTAACAGGAAATCCGTGTTTTCAAACTTTGACATTTCATCATCTCCACCACAGATAAAGCCTGGCGCTACATACTGCGATGATTCTAGGCTTTGCAAAGCAAAACATTATTGTTACTGAAATGGGAAGCTTTACTCATTTATTTAGTCACAAGTTAGAACATGCACAGCTTGCTGGCGAAAGCTAAACTATTCATTAAGTTGTGTCAAGGTGAGTCGTACATAAAATAAAAAGCTTGACATCGAAGTGAAATATTGCTTTAATTGTTGCTGCTGACATCACAGATCCAGACAGGCAAAGGGCTTGGCAAGACACCCCTGCCACCTGGGCACCAGGACACCCTGACACCTGGCACGATCGGCCGTGTGTTACCTAAGTGTTTCAGACTCTGGCCAGATGGTTGCGTGAAGGGAGATCACACATGCAGACAAACGCTTACCCGCAGACACATTGGCATACAGTTGCTCACACAAATAATTCATGTGAGCCAGATGCACTGTAGATCTGCAGTCTTAAACACATGCATTGAAACAGATACTGCTCATGTTCCTTGCTTGTGCTTGCATGGGCCTTCATAGGAAGGTGAAAAGGTTTTGCATTTGATACCGCATGCTATTTTGCGTCTCAGGTTCTATTTTATGTTGAGGCTGACAGTTACAGTTTGTCATCTTTCGTGAAAGTATGGGGCCAGAAAATGTGTGTTTTCTAAGCTTTAAAAGGTTTATTTTAAAAAAAATCCAGAACATGCACCCGTTTGTTTGCATGTTTTCTGAACATAGCCAATAAAATAGATGAAAGCCCCTAAATTACTCCATTACATATGATATTTACAATACTGGTCAAAATTTTGTACCCACACAAACACCTTCCTTTTGAAGAAAAAGAAACACAAAAGCAAAAAGCAAAAAAAAATATAATGAAGCTTGAAATGCTGTGTGACAATTTGTGATTAATGAAATAACATCGTGAATAATTAATGACTTTTAATAGAATATATGCTACAGCCCACAGTGGCTCATTTTCAGCAACCATTGCTTATGTATTCCAGTGGCAAATTGTGAAACCAAATGCAACTTTTTTGTGTAATCATGACTGAAATGACTGTTTTTACAACAGAAACAATAACTGTGGCTGGCTGAGTGGGGCATCAGCCTCTGTGGGTTTGATTACAGTCTCAAAATCCTCTCAAAAATAAAACTTTCTTTTAAAACTCAGAATATTTTTGTTCTCAGTAATGAAAAGACTGGCGTTTCCACTCTGTGTTGGGAAAGTGTTGCTGCCCCAAGTGGAGGAGTTCAAGTATCTTGGGGTCTTTTTCACAAGTTGGGGAAACAAAGAACTGAAGATTGACAGATTGTTGCAGTGATGGATCTGTAGTGTCCCACTGGAAAAGCTTGAGGGGCTGGGGAGAGGGACGTCTGGACATTCCTGGGTAGACTGCGGCAGCATAGCCCCAGATGGATGGATGGATATTAATCTTATTCCTTATAAGAAAATTACCCAGAAATGAAGATTTCAACTTGTGAATCTGGCGTACTCTTGAGCAGTTATGCACTTGGGACATCCACTTGGGTTTTGGTTAGAACCAAGCTGTACTGTTCTTTGAAAAGACTCGTACACATTACTACCAAAAAATGACGTTTTTATGCATCTTTTGACAGTCTTATATAGAAAACACTTGTTTCTTAGAGCAAAAACATTTCTAGATGAAAGTTACTTTGGGGGCCGTTTTGAGAATGCAGTCAACTATTTTATTTCATTGCTTCTCTCATCAACAGTTCTTTTTGCACTAAAATAATTTGAAAATGATTTATTTATCTAATGATAAAGTTGCATTAGGTACACAGTATAACGCTGGAACATGGGAGTGATGGCTGCTGAAAAAAGGCCTGTGTACTCCTCAACACTCCATTAGAAATAATTCAGTTTTGGTTGATTCCAGGCATCAGCGCTCCATATTGTAGTGGTTTACACATTCATCTAACAAGCACAAGAACCTCAGTTCAGTCCCAGGAGGAGACACAAATCCCTTTGGGGTTGTGTCAGGAAGGGCAATCAAATCTGTGGAGCTACGTGCTGTGACGACACCTTGTGAGAAAGGGAGCAGCTGAAAGCAGCTTCTTCTGTTGATTCCAGTCATTGTTGTCGTTTTTACAGCATTTCTGGTCAATTTAGTGTCATATTAGATGAAAACAAATGTGCAGAATACCAAACCAAGCAAAAAAAAAGGAAAAAAAAAGAGCAATTCAAAATGACCCCAAACCTCATAGAAGTAGTGTATGTTGGTACTGGCTAGTGCTTTAGGCCTTAAAAATGTGGTAGCCTATGTGATCCATCTAGATTTGCTCCCCCTGCCTTCTCGTAGCCAGACTGAAAATTTTCATGTGGGAACAGAGACAAAGGCCAGGCTCTAGATTTTGAATAAGGAGAATGACAAAGAGAGAGAAGAAGAGAAAAAGACAGATACAAAAAGATACAATGAAGCCCTCTGCCCCTCAAAAACTACTTCAGAGGCAGAGTGGGTGAAACAAAAGCAGGCGCAGAGGGACAAACAAAGTGATGAAAGCTCCGAGAATTTTGAAAAAGATGACACATTTCTTTCATTTGCAGAAAGAATGCGTGCTTATCAAAGCAACATCCAATACAATGCTGGAGCGCAAGTCATTTTGTTCTTTTGTTCTCCCCTGCAATTGTACTGGAAATCATATGGCACATAAATCATGTGGACGTTTCTTTATTTCCACCAAGAAACACTACTGCCACACGCTTTCAAGAGGGACACAATTTGTTTTTTAAGGGGCTCCTTGGAAAGGAGCTTTGATGCATTCCAAACGAAAGAAGAAGGGACACGGTCACATTTCACTGAAGCTGTCCCCCTTTGGAAGATAAAGCCAATATGTATTAGAGAAGAGGGAATGCCGTCTTATATCAAAGCCCTGGCATGGCTTTCAGCTTTCCTGGAGATGTAGTGTGTCAGAGTGGGAGAAATCCCACAGCTTCCAGCCTTAAACAAAGTAGCCGCTAGCAGTCCGAACACCATCCGGTCTCTTTCTGACTTCGATCAGTTATTTCATGCGCCCCACCTTCTATCTTCAAGGCAATCACTCATATCTCAGTTGTAACGGAAGATGCATCAGTCACTTCGACCTAGCAAGGGGGAGCTCCTATTATTCCCTCATTGTGCTGACTGATGATTCCTGGGTGAGATAGCAAGAGAAAGGAGAGAGAAAGATGTAATGTTGAGAGAGAAAAAGGGACAGAATATAAAGAAGAAGGGTAATGTTTGGGCCGCTAATGTTTGCTTTCAGATTTGAAATAAAGCTGCTGCTGGGAGATAGGACAGAGATCAATCATTGCACAGAGGATAGGGTTGGAATTCTAGGTCTAAGCAGGCAATTCATCTATAGGCCGTAGTGGAATTGAGCATTCATACTGGAATAGTTATGAATATGGAACCAGGCAGTGACTTTCAAAGTGGAACAGTTCACGATGAAGCGCTTCACTAAGCCGCAGAGACTGCAGGTGGGAACAAGCAATGTAGTCTGGGAGGCAGCCATTTTTCATCGCCCGTGGATAAATTCCCCGACGAGGGCTTGGGTTCACCTCCTTTGGTATTTTATGTGCTGTGATCCTTCTTCCTTTGTGGACTTGCTGACTTCTCAGCATTTAAATGAAGCGGACACAGAGAAGGAAAGGAGCTACAAAAGAAGAATGTCTTCATATGCTTCAGTGTTTCAGTCGGCCATAATACATTACCCAGATAGAATGTCTTTATTTGTCATTATACAGAATGTACAGTGAGATTGGAAGATGTTGTACTTATAACATGTTTGCTCCTCCCTGTGATTATTTCTCCTGTCTGTATACTAGCTTAATATCAAACCCTCCTAAATGTGACACCAAAAGATACTGTAGGCCATATCTGGATTTTTCCCTCTGTAGATTACCATTTAGCGTTTTCAGGTTATAGAAAGAGCAAAATCCCCCCTTTTCTTGCCTCAGTAGTCTTGCATTGATTTAGAGCTTGGGAACTACTCTACAAAAGAATTATTTAATAAGATGAGACAGAAATAAATACAGATACCAGTGATTCTTTTAGGGATGGCATGGTGGCTCAGTAGTTACCTTACAGCAAGAAGATTCTTGGCTCCAAATTTCCTGTGTGCAGTTTGCATGTTCACACTGTGGCTGTGTGGGTTTTCTTTTTGTGGTCCAGTTTCCTCCCACAATCCAAAGACATTCTTGTTAGGTTAATTGGCAAAAAGTTTGGATGTGAGCATGAATGTTTGTCTGTCCCCACTTCAGCAACCATAGTTGGATGTGTGGCTAAGAAAATGGATGGCTGTTAGGGTTTTGCTTTGGTTTTTAGAAGATATGGCAGACCCAATGGAGAGTGGGCTGACAGGGGACTGTAGATTGAGAGGAGCTGAGCTGGCAGGAAGCTGGAGCAAAAAGAGAGAGCCTGCTTAACTCGAGGGTAAATGTACACTGAAGAAAAATCTAAGAGATAGACCTGAACATCTGCCTACTTTGAATGCAGCAATCTAGCGGCGAAAGGGTGGAGGAGATGAGGAAGAGCCAAGGAAAATATAGTATGATGTATATACACTATTAGATTCATGTGCATACAATACAATAAAGAAGTATGAACAGAGTTCGCAGGGAAAGGCCAAACAAATTCAGCAGAGTAAGGAGGCTGTTATGTGAGAGAGTAAAAATTTTATAGACATGGCAACAGAAAAAAATTACATGGGAAGTCAGGTATGGCTGAACTCTAAATGCACTGAAGCACACTGATGACTTAGACAATATAACTGGACTTAGCAGCATGTGTTATTACTCTTTTGTTTGATTTTGAATCAGAGTATAACTTAGATTACAACTTTAAAATTCCCCATCCACGCACTTTCAGCAGACAGTGTAAAATGTGGGTGGTTGTTACTTAGCACATGTCCACAAGTGTGGGCCCATGTGCAGCAAATGTGTATGTGTAAACACTAAAGTTTGTAACTATTGGTAAATGTCAAACGCACAAGCACGTTTAGCATAAAACAGAGCCAGTTTGTTGTTGAATCACGTCTATCAAGCCCTAAATCAAGCCTTGCCCTATGAATCATCTGTGCCCTTGTGATTCATTTCAGCTGATTTGAATCTGAAATGTCCTTCCCTGCCTCTTACGCTATCTGATTGACTTACTGATGTAGCTTCCTCCCATCTCCTTCCATTTGTATAATGAAAAGACTATTGATTACTCAGCCAGACAGATGGATAGACAGATGGACACAGAAATAGTGACAAAAAAGTGGAATAAACATACAAACAAATTCAGAGGCAAAGCATGGAGACAGACGGCTGAACAGCAACCGACAGGCTGACAGGCAGAAAGCCAAAGTGTATGTTGGAGTGATCATATCAAGATGGAAAAATGAATAGCAAATGATTTTACATATTGTGCCTGAACAATGCCACATTTCAAAGAAAAAAAATGTGACCATTTATAAAAAAAAAAAAAAGATATATGTACATCTTTTTGCTGCTTTAATTTCTCATTTTTCATCCCTTATCAAAAACAATATTACATGATAATTAATAATAATAATGGCTCTGTTTGCAAAAAAATAAAAATAAAATAAAGTCACATCCTTTCTCCCCATTCTTCAAAGCCAGACAAAACAGCTGAAATATGAAAAACCTTCAGCAGAAATCTGAAATAAATATGGTAGAACTAGAACTACGTATCAGTTTGCCAGTACTATCGTGGCTCAAAAAACACTATCATAACACTGTTCTGCACCCATTGTTTTCATCCATTATTTCTGGCTGTTTTTGGTACCATTTGAGAAAGTAGCTAGTGAGGAAAGTTGTACTGTGCTGTAAGTACTTCTTGTTTTCTTCCTCATGATTGCAAATCTTGTATTTTAGATGGATTATTTGTCCATTTTAAAGTGCGTTTAAAGTGTTTGACCAATTTTCTTTTACACACATATATATATAAATAACAGAGGCTGGGGATTCGAATCTTGACCAGGGCCTCCATTCATTAAGTGTCCCCAGACCCTTACCCCCATGATACCCAAGCCTACCTCCGAAAATGAGCGAGAGATACATGACTGAAGCTATACTGGCTCAGACATCGCCATGATTTCCAAGATCCGTGTCAGGTGTTGAGGAGCCAGGGCTACTGGAACTAAAAAGATATGGCATAAATGGGCACGACACGAGAATTGTTGGAATGCTATACACATGTAATCCCAGTGAAAGAGGTTACATGTAGAGGATGTGGGACCCTATAGATTCTTTGACACCCAACATCCAGACTGACATCAGAACAACTCATAGATCAACGTTCCAACATCCGAAAGAAGCAACTGCTGTTGCAACAAGAGATCGATGAGGTTTAACAAGTGCTATGGCAAGGGGGAGCCAGGACGACAGGTCGGAGGAGGAGATATCATCATTCTCACACTCAAAGATTGTATACCAAGCCCCAATAATGATATTAAGAACAAGTACCCTGAATACCAGCGCAGCTGGCCTGAAAGATAAGATCTTGGCTAAGACCCCTCGAAGCTACATACCAAGACCACTTGAAGTACCCTCTGAAAGTCTACTAAAAGATGTGAATGCAGCACTACAGACAATACCTACTTCGACCATCACTGAAACCAATCAGATGATGTATACCACAGCAACAGTGATCCTTTAGATGCTTGGCTATAAGATGAACTGCCACAAGGAGCAGTACTCGCCATGAAAAAGACAGCTAGAGGCTGAGATCATTGCAGCATGGAGGAAAGTTATCCAGCTATCAGAGCTACAGAAAGGTGTGATGAAGAAAGGGGTGCCTAAGAAATACAACAAGCTGGCCATAACTGAGGCCTTAGAAACTGCCAAGTAAAGATGCACAGTCTTGGCTAAGCGCTTGAAGAGGTATACCAGAGAGATAGAAGCCAGATGTTCTCCACTGAACCATCCAAGGTGTGTTCTCAGTGGCAGGCGAACAATATGAGGACAACAGCCCCACCAAGGCATAGCAATACTGGAAGACCATGTGGCAACACACAACACAATACCAATGCTCAGTGACGTCTGGCAACAATTACTGTAATAACCCTATGTTGAGTGTGAAGTGCAATTTCTCAGCTTTCAGAAACCATTTGGACTTTCCCAATAGGACACACGGTTGCATAATTATGGTAATTCAAAGTGCGTTTGATCAGACGTCTCAGCGGTGATATGTTTGGTGTTAATCAGCTGTTCACAGCAGGTAAGAGAAGGTCAGAGTTGCATCGGCGGCAATCACCCGGTGTTAAAGTTAAATAACAAAGATGGTCAGGCTGTGCAGAGATGCCCCTGAGACAATCCAGCACATAACAGCAGGGTGTAAGATGCTAGCAGGCAGGGAATACATAGAACGCCATAACCAAGTGGCAGGCATTGTATACAGGAACATCTGTGCTGATTGTGACCTGGTAGTCCTGAGGTTAAAATGGGATACACCCCCACCGGTGGCAGAGAATGACAGAGCTAAGATCCTGTGGGACTTGGAGATACAGACTATCCTGGGGGCAGCTAAGATGCTGCACAGGACCCTCAAGGATCCAAGCTTGGAAAGACCAAAAATGTTAATAGATATACTGACGGAATAGATGAATAACCACTCACAAAGGACAACTGTAAAAATGTGCATTTGTCTCATTGAAAAATAAAAATTAAGCTGGAGACAGCAACAACAGCACATAACATGGAGTATGTAAATAGCGTTCAACTGTGTTTCCAAAAATGTTTGGGCACCACGTGAAATGTGAAGAAATACACTGATATGAAATTGAAAATAGTACAAAGTCAACATATCAGTTCTGAAACTGAGAAAATATTTGGTGCATTATGAAATGAAAAAAATGACAAAGGAGGCCTTGAGAGTTTCTATCAGGCAAGGCTGGGAAATATTTCACTCTTCAACTACAGCTATTTAAAAATAAAGAACAGGTGATGTAACACAGGGGTAAACTTCGCCTTTGTTCCAACTTTTTGAAGCATGCCTAATGAGGATACAAAAAAAAAAGAACAAACAATTTTCAATTAAACTTATGGTTTCTCTACAGTAACTCTGACAACAACTCAGAACCCCCAAAACTCTGGAGGAGTGCTTCTTCCAAAGATCCAGCTTAAAAATACAAATCATCTGAACCTACCAGAGGAGAAGCAGCTGCTGCAGCAGTAATAATTTCCCACTTGTTGTACTCAACGTCATTACTACAGTGAATGTTTTGGACACTTAATGTGATAGTACTCTGAGACCTAGGCAGCTGGTAATATGTTCCTCCAGCTCAGCTGGAAGGTAAAGTGCTTTTCTTTTCTTTTCTTTTCTTTGTTAAGTTTGGATAGCCTTGTTTCCAACATGAATGGAAGTCCTTGCATTATGAATGAATGAGCTGTTTCAAACACAGCTTTTAAGAGTGTGTGTGTGTGAGTGCATCTGTGGGTTTGGCTGAGTGAGAATGAGAGCGATGGTGGTACTTCAGTCAGATAACAAATCCTTGTAGGTCTTGAAGAAAAGACGTTTATCTAGAGAGGTGATCGTTATATTTCTTGGGCCAGATGACAGCAGTCCACACATGCAGAAGATGCACACCACAGGGGCACTAACAAAATGCCACAGGGGGGCAGGTTCTGAATAGACAGCTTTTCTTAATCTCCATAAAGTAAATGGACTAGCTCTTACATAGCGCTTTTCTACTCTATCTGAGCACTCAAAGCGCTTATACAACACGTTTACATTTACCTCATTCATACAAGCACTTCCATGAGTAATTAAGCTAAGTGCTTTAATTATCTAACATTCACACTCCAACGCTGGCGTCGGAGAGACACTTGGGGTTAAGTATCTTGCCCAAGGATACAT
>VUQK01015892.1:26817-40903 GCA_015106715.1 Bujurquina vittata
TATCTTGCCCAAGGACACATTGGCATGTAGCCTGGCGTAGCCAGGAATCGAACCGCCGACCTTCCGATCAGTGGGTGATCTGCTCTACCTCCTGAGCTACAGCCACCCACATAAAGGCAATGTGTCTCATATTAGGCTGATTAGTGAATATTATGTTGACATTTTCAAAGAAGTTAAGGATTTCTGAAGGACATTGGGAGAGGCTCCTGTTAAAGTTTGGCTGGCCCTTGCAACCACAACATCATTCATAGAAGCAGTAGCTGGGTTCTGCAAAAAGGACTGTGCCGCTCTCCTCAGTGGCACTGTACCTGGTGATTTAGGAACCAATGAAACACTTGCATACATTAGACAGGCTCCTGCTGGTGGGGAATCAGAGCCAGGAAACCCAGTGAAATGTTTTTGCAAAGACTTCTGCAGCACTTGAGCAGTAGTGCCTTAATGCATGGGCATACTGTGGCATGAGCCCAGTTAGCCCATGCATCAAGATCTGTGCATTTGGCCTCCGACAAAGAAGGGCCTCATTAGCCATGAGCTTTATTTTTATTTATTTATATTGTTGCCCGTTTGACTCCAGCAGGCAAGTCATCATACAAAATACTTTGCTGCACCTACGCTGCCCTTGAAGGGAAGGCACTAAACATGCGCATAAGTTTACACACGAGCCAGAATGCATCTTTCGCAGAGAGATTGCAATGATACATACAGTGAGTAAAGCTTTGCATTTTGAAGTGTTAAATTTATCTGTACAGTGTATGTTGGTGTATGACAAAATCCTGCACAGCAATTGATATTCCTTTTCCTGTTAGTATGCAGAGTATACACTCTGAACTAAACTAAGATAACAGCACAACAAGCAACACCTGTAAATGACACCATACAGTATGCCATGACCATCACATCATCATAATAACTTAAGCATTTAGCTTAAAGCTAAAGTTACTAAGTACAGCTTTACAGAGCTGTGAGTATAAATATGAACTTGTGTTAAGTGACATGTATCAGTATATATGATCACTGAGCTAAATAACTGAGGTCAAACTGACCTTTGATCTCTTAATAACCTTGATGGGGTGGCAGCACAGTGATTAGCCTCACAGTAAGAAAGGTCCTGGGTTTGAATCCACTGGCCCTCTGGTTCTCCCCGTGCCTGCATGGGTTCTCTCCAGGTACTCCTGCTTCATCCCAGAGTTCAAAGACGAGCATGTTACATCAGGTAGGATATGCTCCACGACCCTGACACTGATAAGCAGAAGGTTAACTTTGCAAGTACTGAGTGGAATGCACCTTCCAAGTGGACTCCAAGTTCTTGAAAAAATAGTAGATTAGATACAATTTTCAAAACCTGATATCCCCACTTTGTTACTAAATACAAGACCGAGATGTGCAGCCAAAACTTCTTTAACCCCAAATTTTAGTACAGGTCTCCAAGGATATCAAATATGTCAGGGTGAATGTGGGAAAAACCTAAACAGATTGTTTCTATTTGATTGAACCGTAAAAACGACGTGTTTTAATACTTCAGTGAGGCTAAACATATTTTACTGTAGCTTCAATAAAAGGCTGGAACAAGCTTTAATAGAATACATACACCAGACAATGTGGAGGAAGATGATTATTCTGTCCAGATACGTGATCGGAAATAAAAGGGGAAACCATAAACTGTGGTAAAATCAATTCAGCCAAGATTTTCTCTTTATCTCAAGTAATTATTAAGATATCCTGACAGGCAGGGATGCATGAAAAAACACAGATACACAATACAAGCTACTTTAAAGTTTTTTTTACAGATGTACAAACTGTTAAAAAATAAAACAGGACAAAAAGCTGAATATATTTTCAATACATCTATTTGATGTTCTCTGTGTTGCCCTCTGAGTTACTTCTATCAGATGAGTACCCCCACTCCACCAGCCCACTTCCTCACCCTCCTTCCTCTGTAGTCAAACCCCTCTAAGACAGGGCTATAAGATAGCTGATCTCCTTTGATTCACATGGACTAGGATGAGACGGACGGGGGGGAGATTGTGTGAGAGAGAAACGGAGGATTCACTCAGCAACAGCTCTGGTCCTCTCATCCTGCCGCTGGAGCGCACTTGTTTCCCTCAGAACTTCTGTATTCTTCCCAGGGCCACAGAGATATGGAGGTGGGGAGGGAAAGGTGTAACAAGAGGCAAGAACAGGCTCTGCATACAAAGATTTAGCTGAGAAAGAGCGGGACACACAGAGGGAAAATGGGGAGAAAGAGAAAGGGTAGAAAAGTCAGGGATTAGACACAAAAAGAGATTTGAACAGCAACGCTTGAGCCGGTGCCGCACTGTCTAAGTAGTAGTTGAAAGTGTTTCTTTTAATAGAATTAAATAGACATTTGGTTCTGCGTCACATGTGCTCCATGGCACCATTTGGGAAAGAAGTAAAATTTTTTAGAGACGCATTTCCACTTACTCAGCTGTTATTAGTTATAACTTCAAGTCAGTGACCACACCAAATATATATAATGTACTTAAGCATCTTTTGTTTTGAGCTGCACACAGAGAGAGGACTAGTGAGTGAAAGTAAGGCAGAGATAGCTGCAGACTTCTGCTTCTTAGCCGCAGCTTCTAATTGATTTGGTTGTTTAATCCCTCTTGGATTGAGTTAGGGAGAGAGCGCAGCATGATTGAGGCATTTGAGTTCCTTCAGTGAGTTGTGTTGGCAGCATGGAGGTCATTTAAATTGAAAGTGGATCAGTCGTGTTTACTCTGTGGAGTTGGCTCCCGCTGACAGCCGGGACTCTCACTCTGTTAGGACAGATCATCAGTGCGGCTGTCGACTCCGGCCTGTTTAATTGTGCGCGCGTCCACTCCATGATAATGCTGCATCACTTGCAGTTTTTGCAGTGCATGCTCGAGTGAACGAAAGTGTGTGTGAGAGTTGCTGAAAATGTCTATCAAATATCCATTTTCACACTTCGCGTTGCTCCTTGCCACATGCTATTCCCTGGACTTTTCCTTTTCCCCACGGATTTAGATGAGCAGAGCAGCTAACTTTGCTGCCAGCGGTAGAGAATATCCATGCCAGAATTGACTATGGATCTCTTGACATTATGAGGTTAAGCACAAAAGAAACACATATTGAGGCTTAGCTCTGGACTAATATTGGAATGTGACCATGAAAGACATTTCTAATCTGCTCAGCCAAAATCACATTAACTCTCCTAATGTATTTTTTCCACACTTACTGAGCTGGGTCTGGGAACAGTTTTAATGGGAAACTTTCCTCTTTACACTGGTGAAGGGGGGGGTACAAGAAATGCTTCTTGTGTAACTAATCTATCCTGATTCTGGGAGCGGGGTGAACATTTTCATTTACACTTGAACATGCATAGATGGCTGGAGACAAAGCTCTGCAGATTTTCCCGTAATAAACACAGTACAAATCTATCAGAGTCATATTCAGTAGCATGTCAGGGCAAAGAAAAACCAGCAGTCCATTCCAAATATGAAACAGCTCTCCGGGCAGGAATATAAGAAATGGCACCATCCTGAAATGTGAAGCCAAGCAGGACGCCCGCCACTAGAAGACAGATGATTGGCTGTCAGGATCTCTCTAAGACTTGCTGATCATCACTCGGAGCACGCATACTCTCTCTCAGGCCCCCCCCAGGGAATTGTGAGAACTCAGCCTACAAAGCAAGGGAAGGAGAGAGAAGTGAGAGTGAAGAGGAGGTCATTAGTAGCTGCTTTATGGAGGAGAGGGGTGTAAAAACGAGGGCAGCACACATAACCATCGCCAGTCCCCGGATACGACAGTATTCATGGTGTTCTTAATTATAACATCGCATATACATATTTTCTGTTCACATGTCACAGTTCCATGATTTGTGGCGATGTTCATTATCTGAGGTTTGCTCAACATGCCCTTTTCTGTGACTAAAGCATGTATTTCGGCTACCATGGTAACGTAAGGGAGCACAGTAATTAGATCTTTCTGTCAGTGCAGGCTAAATGGTAAAAAATAAAATAAATCCAATATAAAATTGCCAGAACTGCAGTTCTTTCAATGGCCACTTGAGGCTGGCAACAGAAATTAGTAATTTGCCAGAGAAATCCATGCAAAATGGTTATCTTTACAACAGAAATAAACAAGCCTAACACACTGCTACAATCTCTTATATACAGTACATCATTCAAAAAGGCTTACACAGTAGTGATGATAGTATTTTTCTGGTATGATGATAACACATCACAACCTACTGCAACAATTACCCTAATTGTGAACTAGAAATCAAAATTTCTCCACATAAAAGGTCATCCTGAACAGCGTACCAATCTGAGGCTGATGCACATAAAGCAACACATTCACACTTGCACATTTACACTGGTTCTCTAAAGACAGTGAAAAAGAAAACTTCAACAAACATGTGGAAACATGCAACCTCCGCACAGAAAGGCCGAGTCAAGACTTTTGACCACAGCTGGGGAGTAAGCATTGCAGAAAGTGCTAGGAAAAAAGGAATTCATATCCTTACAAGTTTATTTCAGTCACTGTATTCCATATATTTATCATGACAGTTTTGCGTCACCCCTTTTGCGTATATAGTGTACAGAATGCCTTTTCTCTCTGCAGTTGACAAAAGGGGAAACAAGTGGTGAGTCATCTTTGCGATAGCAGTACAGAACAGCCACACCATGGGGCTTAGCTTGTAGAGGTAAATTCAAGACATTTTATATTCCACTGGCTGTGGCTTTAAATTAAAAGAACATATGCACTGGCCTGCAGTGGAGGAATGCATTCAACCAACATACTGATGTGGAAAATTGGGTTGGTAAGGGATTAAAAGTATCGTTTCACACTATTGGTTAAAATGTAATTCTGGTCACTGCTCCACCCATGAAAACTGACAAATTGAAATGCACTCTGTCCCCAAACAACAGAATGGAAATGGTCCGGATTTGCTTGTCATTTTGGGATCTCACATGTTCAAAGGTTAGCTAACTTTCTAGTTTCCTTACATCTTTTCATAAAACTCATTTACTCTGCTATTGTGGATGCAAAATTACATTTGTCCCTTTTCCAATGAGACACCACAAAACCAGTGGGTCCAAAGTTGGAACAGCTGACATTGGCGGGGTCCCAGACGCATTGAAAGGTGGGTTGGTTGTCAAAAGAGACTACAGGAAGACTGGCTCCATACTGGCTCTGCAGTGGTGGAAAATAGGTAACTCTGATGCCAGAAAGTGCAGCTCTGGGGGTTTAGCAGTAGTGGTATAGGTAGTGATGTTTGATATGTGAGATGTAGATATTGTGGATATGATAATAGCTGTTGGAGAAGCAGCAGTAGGTCTCCTGATAGTCTGCATGAGCTTTTCCAAAATAGAACAGAAGCAGATAAGACTCTAATCTCAGTAATAGCAGAAATGGCTTTTCTGTCCCCATGGAGACGGATGGGGGTCAGTTAGCCGCTGTCCTGGTGTGATCCCAAACAACAAAATGGCTGAAAGGAAGGGAGCAATCTCCATTTTTTTTCAAGCTGTGGAAGCAGAATTTTAAAGTGTCTCTCAGTGATTTGCACTCTTGACAGAAGAATTTTTCTAACTTGAAATCCTTGTTCGCACATTTACAGCTCGACCAGACGTGCTCATTTTTCAGTGTATGATACAAGACAAGCGCAATGGGATAAATGGTGGCAAGATTGCGTCTCAAGCATTGGACAAGTGTTTATGTGCTTTCTCCTTGTAGACAGAGACACGCTTCAGCTAATTTCAAATGATTTTGAGTGATGAATTGAATTCTGAATGTATGCTGCCAGAGCAAGAAAACAGCTGTGATGCAATTTTATATGTGGAAATTAAAAACTAACATATAAAAGCTTTCAGAATCCTGTGGCGCTAATATGGGAATGTGGTGAGTCAGAGGGGCATATTGTTCCCATAAAGAATTCAAGGACTCAATTATGTCTTTCAGATGCAGCTACCTCTACACCTCACTCATTCTGAGGACAGAGAGAAAGGGAGAGCATCTGGAAGAGATGGAAAGTAATAGAAAGACAGCATTACAAGGAGAGAATGTAAAAAATGAATGAAGAGCGACGAGGAATGAAAGACAGTTTCCGGTGAGCGCAGAAATTTGTTTGTATTATTCTTTGACCTGGAATTAATCAACAGGAGCTGTCATTAATTTTGATGGACTGTAGTGCATTGCACTGTTTCCATTGTTAGCTCGGGCCTGCAACCACCTCAATTACTGCTCGCTCAATTCCGTGCCTGTTTCATCTGTGCCGAGCTTTATTATTCAGAGGAACATTTGATTTAGTGCCACGTTCAATTTTAATAGGGTAAACACTGAAAGTCACAATTACAAACACACTGCCATCGTGAATCCTCCTTTGCTAAATTTGTTTTAGCTCGCAGAGGTAAGTTTCATTTTGCCCCTCAAAGGACACAGTATCTACATGCCCAAATTAAGCCCTGATACTACTTAATAGAAATTACACTGATAGTGTTTTCCCATGCACAAAAGGGATTTCTGCACACACATACTGCACACGTTATTTGCTGCCTTCACAGCAGACATGAAGCACTGAAGACTTCAGAAGGCCTCAAGACAACAAGGATAGTCAAATATAGGAGCAGATCCCCTAATGTTTCTAATGCTATGTGCAGTATTTACCCAAACATCAAGCCTGATGAAGTTTGAACCAAAAGGACTGTTTCTGAACTTCCGAGCACCATCGTTAGAAATAAACACTCTGCACTGCACAATACTCTAGCTGCAGTGTGGAAGAGGCTGCCTGTTCCAGTGTGTTTGTCACTACTGCAATTTGCATAATTCTGAATAATTTTTTGAAAAGTTTGCCGGCGGAATAATGTGATTTGGCATTATTTATAGAGGAAATAGACTTTCTTTTTGAAACGGTCCCTGTCAATTCATCCCATTTAATTGTAAGTGTAGTCCAGGAAGTCTTCTGTGAAATGAAGGACAGCGCACAGCCACGAATGATTGGAAATACAGTTTCCAATAATAAATGGAATATTGGTGAATATTTACACATACGTGAATGCAGGGTACATTAAAGACATTATTTTTCTTATAATTACAATATTTTCAAATAAATACATAAGCATCCCAAAGTGGTTATAAATACTATGATCAACATGCTTCTCTAGAAAGACATTTCACTTAAGAATTTGAATGACTGAACAGCTGAAAGCATTTTCCAGGTTAGCTGAGAATGATCTTTAGCTTTTGCCTTCTGTCACTGAGTTTAAAAATAGCCTTTAAAGCACAAGAGTCATAACTGACTTCTGTCATTCATGTCTAGAGGCATGCATGCCAAAGGATCACATATTCTCCACCACAATTTGTCACGTTTTGCACTGATTATACAAACAAGAGCACTGAATGCCCATCATAGCCTTGGTTGTGCTACAACTACCAGTCGTCTAACGTGGTGTGAATGGAAAATAAACCTGAGTTTTGTTTTCACACCCCCGGCGGTGATAACTGCACAGCTTCTACCCTTGGCTTAACTGTTTATCCTAGACAGATCAGCCCAAGTTTTTGCACACGCTCCTGGTTTATCTCGCTTGTGCCATTGTGCGTCCCGGAACGAATGACAGCATATGCTCACGCTGAGTAAAACGTCTGATGCAAAATGACTGCAGATGGGTGCAGTGTGGCACTAAGTCAAAGCAGAGGACAGAACAGCCACAAAGGAAACACGAGTAATCATAGTGGAGAAATGTCACTTTGGCTCTTGTCACCTTTTGCATTGATTGGATGGAAACATAATTAAAGGGGACAGCTGTGCAATCAATAACAAATCCCTACATTCACCCATGGGCAGGACTGCAGACCACCCTCTCAGCACCGTCTCTCTTTGTCAGTCACACAAAATACACACAGACACGCGCACACCTCTCGGTGGTGGACTTGGGAGTAGTGATTCGGAGCGTGACCAAACGTGTCATGCAGCAGCAGCAGACGTTATGTAAGAGAGTCATCCCTGCCTGTCTCTCTCTCTCTCTCTCACTCTCTCTCTCTCTCCCTCTTACTCATTGGCTCTCACCTCCAAAGGGTGGGAGTGAGGACTCAGCAAAAACAGCCAGAAAACACCCATGAACAGCTCATGTTTGATCCCAAAACCTCCCACGTGCTCTCATCACCTCATGCTTTCATATGTTGTTGTGGCTCATATCAACACCTTGGCCAACTGGCTGAATCATAGTGTGAAAACTACAGGGAGGAAGAGGAGGATGCCAGTAAGAAGGAACAACAGACATGGGATGATAAAGAGCCTGCAAGTATTTATACGTGTGACTGCTATTTTAGGCTCTCTCTCTTTTGTTATTTTGTGAAAATCAGCTAAAACTGGAAAGGTCTTTTTTTCCCTTTTTTTTTTTGCCCCAACATTCACATACACAACAGACAAAAGAACAATCAATAATAATAAATAATAGAGAGGCAAAGAATTCAAGGGCAAAGAATTAAAGGTACTGTACTTGCTCAAAATCTAACACAGATGTGAATGATACTGAGTGATGTGTGGCTAGATAAAGCACAAACAGTAATAAGATGCTTTCTCATCAGACCACTATCCCTATTACAAGAAGAGTGATGTTAGTGACTCTCTGGGGCTGTACTTACAAACAGCAGTGCTTAGGCCTAAATGTTCTACTCATCATCTTCAGTGGTACTGCACTGGTGCTGCACATACATCTACATCTTATAGCTGTCTGTCGCCACTTGAAGGTAGTGTCAAAATAACGTCAGCTCTGGTCTTTCCTGGCTGTTGCCTCGTGGTGGGCGGATTGATCCAAATATTGATAATATTGATACCAATGTTGGTATTGATATTGATCAATACCAGTGTAATGAGATTGTTACATGAGCTTCAGTTTATCTCTTGCATGCAGTGCTGCGGTTTCATCAAAGATACAAGATGGCTGTCTGTTTAAGTGTTGCTTCTGTCACAGCACAGAGCAGGCACGCTTTGCTCCTCCCCTCACCAGGGTGTTTGGATGTTATACCGTCACATGATATGAAACATATTTTACTTGGAACAAAAGGAATAGGCTTTAAATGTTTTATAACATTGTGGAGTGATAATTTTGTACAGCTTCTTTATTTAAGAAAAATTTTTTAAAAATTGTAAATTAAAGGAAATTTTTATTACATTTTTGCATTATACTTTCTGAACACTCTACCTCAAAAAAGTTTGAATTTGTTCTTGAGTGATCATTTTGTACATTTTATTTAAGAAAAAAAAATCCATCCATCACTTTGTATGGGGGAAATTGTTTTGTTGCTGTTCTATTGTTTCAGAACAAAAACTTTTCTATTTACCTATAAACTTTGCCGAATTCTATCCTGGGTTTTAACTTACTTAACTTACTGCCATTGTTACTGTTTTCTCTCAGATTCCCTCTTTAATATTATATCAGTGAGAACACACACTTTTTTCTTTTTTTTTCTTATGATCCAAAGGAAAAAAAATCACAAAACACTTAAAACTTATAAAAATTCTTCATAATTATTAAAAAAGTATCGATATCGTTATCATTATCGTTATCATTATCGTTATCGTTATTGTTATCGGTATCAGTATCGACATACTGGCCCTGTATTTACTTGATATCAGATCGATACCAAATCTTGCAGTACCACCACTACTCATTATATCAATGTTTCAACCAATCAGCATTTGGTCTGTTTAAGGACTGCTGTGTACTGGTCACTAGGGGGCAGTGTCAAAAATATGTGGCCTAAACATGTTTGCACTCTAATTGGCCCTTCAGTTTACTTCCTGGCATGGAGAAAACAGAAGTAAAAAAAATTAAGAACTTCTTGACAGTAAAGTGGAACTGAATGTCAAAAATAATCCAAATTGTCCGCTGCAGCTTCTTTTTTGATGTTTGATATTTTCTTCCTACTCCCTTTCCTGTTCATGCCAATTATTAACCAGTTGGTATGCAAACTAGGCATAGTGTCGTCACCTATCTTGTAATGTGCTGTTAACTTTCTGGAGGACTGCATGCAAAGGTGTCTCCATGGCAGCTGTTTGAATTCCCAAAATCATTCTTTCTGAAGTGAGCTACACAAATGGGAACAATAAAGAACCAATAAAGGGTCTCTGCCTCTTACCCTGCAATAGGCTCCAGCTCCCTGCGACCTTAAAGTGGATGGATGGATGCATGCATGCATGCATGGATGAAATCAGCTTTAACATACTCATAAAGACACTGCTGATGCTGATGTAAAACAGATATATTATTTATCTTGTTCGCCATCTTATATTGTTTCTACGTCAGCATATTAATGTTTATTGACTGGCACTCAAACACAAAAGTATCATTAATTGTGCAATACACAATCAATATGTAAATTGCTGATTATTTTATTATTTATCAATATTATTATCTATTATTGACTGGAAGAAAAGTTGAGGGAATTTCTTCTTCTTTTTTTTTTTCCCATGTTAACCACTTGGTTACCATACTGGATGAGCAGTTGGTGTGCCTTGTGCTTACACAAGCTTACTGCATTACAACCATCTCAGCATGCAAAGTGGGACAGAATATTTATTTTTTAATGTATCAAAGAGCTAATGTATTAAATATCCAGCAGTGGGGAGGGGGGCTGTATGTTAGAAGCACCGGGATTGTAACAGTTGAAGGCAGAAGCTGAACTTCTGTAGATTTTGTTTGGTTCCTTTTGCTGTGTGTTTTTCTTGGCAAAAACATGACATAAAATCTGATTTTTAATTTTATTTCTTTTTTTGGCTGTTTTGTCTCGGAGAGGTACAGTAAATGATATCCCAACATATAATTCCAAGGGCAAGATCAGCGTTCGCTTATCAGTGTGTATTTGTGGAGTCTACTGTACATCTGGGGTACCCCCTGGGGTAAGCAGTGGCTCTATAAGCTCCTTTAGCAGGAGATAACTCCATGAGTAGATTAGTTGGAGGTTTGAGGCCGGTTACACCCTCTGTCCTGCCTGTGTGCGCAATGGTCAGTCATACTGATAAATCACCCGCCAGATCCAGGCTGCAATGCCAGAGTGTGACAGTCAGATCCCCACCCCTGAGAACCCACACAAACACACAATTCAGTATACAAAGCCACATGTAGACATGGAGATGTGCTGATAAACAAACACTGTTCATACTGTAAGCTTCGAGGATACCGAATAATTCATACTGTAATGCATACTGCTTCTTTCAGCTTTGTGAAGATAATATGCAGGGTTTTTTTTAGTTTAGGAGCAGTTCTGCAGAATCCCACAGTCTGACAGTAAAAATCTAACTTTAAAGAGAGCAGGAATTTAAAGGATTTGTCTGGCAAATTGTCCTATTTTACTTTTATTAACAAGGACTATTCAGTTCAATCTGTGTGTTCTGTTCACTGACATTAGCCAAGGTCTAAATAATTGATGCATTGTAGGAGGTACTGTATCTTTTCATATTTTCACTCGATGCATTTCTTTTGTGACCGTCCTTTTTCTTTATGGCTTTTGATTATTTTTTTTAATACATGGTTTAGGCAAGAATTCAAGTTGGGTAAGTGGGTTTATATTTTTTTTTCAGCAAATTCCAGGTAGTTCACAATGAAACCAATGTTAAAGTTGTAGAATGGCTACTTAATTACTTTCTGCAATAATTGTACAGCAGTGAGTTTTAGAAAAAAGTTGAAAATGTTGAACTAATTTTGTTTAATATTGCCTCAGTTTAGATTTTAGAGTTTTCCTTTTACTTAATAATTCTGTTCTCCCTGATTGCACAGTCATAGTTTAACAATTCCATAAGGGAAGTCTGTAGAATATGGGATTATTTTGGATTGTGGAAGATGAAACTGATGAGCAGAGGTAAGTCTGGTAGTTGCATAAAATAAACACAATAAAAACATCCTCTGTGTATAAGTTAAGGTTGTTCTCTTGCAACACTGGAACAGAAGCACACATACATGCATACATACTATATATAGACAAAATTGGGCCACACCTCTTAATCTCAGTTATGTGCCCAACCGGTCGTGGCAGATGGCTGCTGCTCCCTGAGTTTGGTTCTGATGGAGGTTTCTTCCCATAAAAAGTGAGTTTTTCCTTCCCGCTGTCGCCAAGTGCTGCTCATAGGGGGTCATTTTGACTGTTTTCTCTGTAATTATTGTAGGATCTTTACCTTACAATATAAAGCACCTTGAGGCGACTGTTTGTTGTGATTTGGTGCTATATAAATACAATTGAATTTAACCTTAAGCCAGAGGTGTATAATATCAAGCACCCAGCCATGCAGTCAGCCTTTACAAACATTTGTGAAAGAATGGGTCACTCCGAAGAGCTCAATGAATCCGAGTGTGGTACTGTAATATGATGCAGTTGGTGACACCAGTCAGTTTGTGAAATTTCTTCCCTCCTAGATATTCCACATTAACTGTAAGTGGTGTTGTTTCAGAGTGGAAGCATTTAGGAACCGCAGCAACTCAGCCACAAAGTGGTAGACCATGTAAAGTTACAGAGCGGGGGGGGGTCACTGAGTGCTGAGGCACATAGTGCATAAAAGTTGGCAATGCTCTGCTGACTCAATAACTGCAGCGCTCCAAACCTCCTCTGGCATTAACATCAGCACAAGAACTTTGCACTGGCTTCATGGCATGGGTTTCTATAGCTGAGCAGTTCCTGTAGTTGTAATGTGTAGGTGGCCAAATACTTTGTCTATATAGTGTACTTGTATACAGTATGAACCTGTCTCCATCAAACCATGGAAGAGGGCAGCCAAAGACACTGTTTCTTGCAGACTTTGTGTAGATTTTTCCATTTTGCCTTATTGTATTGTACTGAAATGCAAACCTAACCTGAACTCATGATCAGTGATTCTTTGGAGGACTGAGTGTTAATTTCAGCTAAAATTAACCAAAATTTCAACGTAATTTCAAACAAAGGATTTCCCAGCTTATGGATGTTATCTTATCCTATCATATGACCCAGATGCAGCTTTTTTTTGCAGCGGCCTCTTTGTTACTTATGCCTTAGTTGCAGGTTGGGCCCCATTCTCTCCTCAGACGTGCCTTAATTGAACACTGCTTGAAACAATCCTCATAGATTTTGATACATATGTATTGTTACATTAACCAGCTAGATCCAGCTGAGAGCCATGTTGTTGGGTAAAGGTGTACCTAACAACATGGTCTGGTCTGATGAGCGCATATTGTTGTTCTTACCAGCTGTTACTGTATCTTGTTGATGTCCTTACAAAAAATGTTTCCAGATTTTCATTATGCAGACCTCTGGCCATTTCACTTGAGCGTAGAAGGGTTGTCTGATAGGATTGGTTGCTTCACATGGGCGCTCCAGGCACTATGGGGTGCCTTGCTCTGCATCTCACCTTCTAAAGTACCTCTGAACTGTGTAAGCATTTTGTCCAAGTCTCAACTGGTTTTGTTGGTCTTCCAGTGTCTGTATATTCCATGGCTAATTGTTTGTCCTTTTCCATTAGTCATCCATATTCATTCCATCCCATGTGATGCGGTCATACTCCTCTCTCTGGCTCACCTTGTGGGACACTTCCATGAAGTTGCGGTGCATTTGACCTCAGGGCCACCGTGTAATTAGCTACACTTAATGTAATCTGTCAAAATTGTTTTTAAAAATGTGTCAATCCTCAGGGGAAATTATTTTATTTTCTGTGTCAAAATTGTTACAAAAAAGCTTTTGTTCGAAGAAGGAAACCATATAGTTTTTTGGTTTGATTTGGTTTGATTTGTCTTGTTTTTGGTAAACGTGCCACAGCCGTTTCCCACAGTGCTGAAAAACCACACATACTGCTATACAGCAGCCACAGCACCAGGAAGACAACTCTTACCAACCTCAGCATCTTGCAGCACTGCCGATAATGAAACCAACAGCTGATGTGCTGAAGCACCCTGTTGTTATAGCGATGGCACTTCTAATGGTATTAATGGCAAACTGAGATTCAGTTCTGGTAGCATCTGCAATTGAACATTCCTATCACCTAGCATTAAGTAGTATGTTTTTAATTCCTTCCCAGTAATTAAGTTGGGGGGGGGGGGGAAAAAGGGGGGGGAAAAAAAACTCCCCCTCAGATTAAAAAACT
>VUQK01015893.1:0-11254 GCA_015106715.1 Bujurquina vittata
CTTTTTTTTTTTTTTAAAGTTTCGAGCATCACATAACATTCTCATGTTCCACAAATATGTACTGTATTCACATTTTTCAAAAACAAAGAACAAACAAAATGTTATCACCGTAAGTCATTTTATACTGAATAACAGGTCCCGCCTCGGATTCATAGGAGAAACAAAACACATTTTCTTTTCTTCTCTGTTCTTTAGCTTTTTAAAAACACAATACTGTGGCCGCAGCTTGATGCCTTCAAAGGCTCACACGATCAACGGAAACGCCACCATCCACAAAGACATGGGATGTAAATAGTTTAATGTGTTTCCGTAGATTTTTCCTTTCCTTTTTTTTTAATTGGGGGTGAGAGTGAGGGGAGGCTAGGGAAGATAAAGTGACACTGAGATGCGTTTAGTTGCACATGGACAAACAAATGGCAAGTTAGATGGAGATATGTGACATTTGAGCATTCTGTGTTCAGATGTTTAAACCAGATGGATACATGTACAGAGCTGTACAAGGAATAGAATTTATCTAATAATCCTGCTGCATTAACACTGTTTGCAAAGAGGCCTTGATCCTAAACAAGAGTGCATTGAACAGTCTGAATTTTCTGTAAAATGCCAAACGTGGCATGGATATGAAACAGGAAACTGTATTAATGACTATACACAACATAATGTTCAAGCTGCACTCACGCCTTCCCACAAAAGCTGCAACACAAGAGACAAGATCAGAATTGGGTGAGAGGAAGAGACTCTCTTTGGTGAACCTCATGGGGTTGATGCAAGTCCAGTTTGTAACATCAGTTTCTGCACTGGCAACATTTTTTTGCACAACCGTATCAGGACAGGATGGGTTGCATGGAGTTTAGGCAGATCTGCGAGGGCATGGAAAAAAGGAGGAGAAGCATTTGTTTCATCTGAGGACAGCAGGGCTCTTGGCAGTGGCTTTGGTTGCTACGGAGCCGGAGGGCTTGGGAGTCCAGGTGGTTTATGGGGAGTCCAGACAGAGTAATTGCAGTGTAGTTGTTGTTGTTGTTGGTGGTGGTGGGAGTGGTGGCGGCGGAGCTTTCCATATCATTTATGATCGTTTCCTCCTTCCCTCTAGGTTTCTGAAGTTGGATGGCCGGATCTTCATCTCAGCGAACTCGATCGAGTGCTCGTGGCCTTTCCAGTGGAACCAGTTCACACCCTGGAGAGGTGGAAGAAAAGAAAATAAGTCGAAAACAGAGAGCAAAGTAGAGAGCTGGAGGTCCATACCCATTTTTCTACCAGATTATTATATATCCTACCACTGAAAAATTACTCATTTAGAAAGGCCCTTATTTTGAAAGAATGTACAATTGCCTTTATTAAAATAAGATAAAAATGATCAAGCCATTTAGCCATTAAATATGCAATAACTGCACTGAGGGTTGTGCTGGATTGAGCCATACTGCACCTTGCTGTGACTGTTGTCTCCATATCGTCCCATCAGGTTGACCCGGTGGCAGTTTTTATACCAGAAGGCTCCCTTATAGGACAGAGCACAGTTGGTGACAGCGATGTCGTTATCATGGTCATAGGTGGAGAATGGACGGCCGTGGTGGTAGGTCATGGAGTCGCCTACATAGACCAAACAAAAGAGATACAGATATGTTTTTCCACCTAATGTGATCTTATTCACCTGAAAATTGAGAACTAACATGCAGCAACAAATTTATTTGTCACTGAGTGCACTGAGTTGCAGTGGCTATACGAGAGTCTTTGTGTGGTACAGAGTCTGCATTGTCTTAAGCTGAGAATATACTGCCCAAGATGAAAGATTACCAGTGGAGTGAAAGAACTGAGACAATATCATCAGTTATGAGTCTGAAATGGTGGTCCTATGTCACATAAAGATAGAGATTCAAATAGCAAATCTGCTGTGTTGTCTTCTGCCTCTGGGTGGATTTGGGTTGGCACTAGAAGCTGAGGCTGGTGTGACTGCTGGCTTGGCTTTGTGGCTCTCCCTTTCCCCTTGCCTTATCTTTCCCATGATCTCCTCCCCTGCACTGTAGTGGCCCATGTGGTGCAGGCCCAGTGCTCTGTCCATGCACCTGGCTCTCCGGATCAGGGTGGGTTGGTGGGGGCGGGGGCTCAGGTGGGCATCCTGTGAGTCTGGTCATCTTGTGCTGCTGGAGGTGTGCCCTGGCGCCCTGGTTGTGTTGGGTGGTGTCCGTCCTTTGGGTATGCTTTCTGTCCCTCATGCGGTGCTATGGGTTCCTTTTTCTGGGTGTCCGTGCTGCCTGGGTCGGACCAGGCTGTGCTGTCTGAACTTTGCTGGATCTTGGCGAGGGCCCCGAGCATGTTTCTGGCTCAGCACGCACGTGTGTACTGCTTCTCTTTAGGTGGCGGCCACTTGTGGTTTCTGGGCTCGTGGGTTCTCATCACTGCTCCGTGTTATGATGTTTGGACTCTGGTGATTCTGGTGACTTTGATGAGGCTGGGGGTGTCCTCACACCATAAATTACTACACTGCCTGGTTTTGTCTGTTTGTTTCTTTATCCTCATTTACATGTTTTCTTGCTGGGTTTGATTGTGATGCATTTTGCTGCCTTTGAATGGATACTTTGGATACTGGGAAAGATCACATGCATGTCTTCACAAATACACACACAACTTAAAATTAATATTTCTAAATTCTAATACTGGGTTTCATTTTATGCTGCATCTCAGCTTGTTGGAGCCATACATTTCTTCAGTGACGAGTCCCCGTTTAAGTAACAACCTCGCCTGTCTCATGGGTGACAACATGGAGAGCGACACAAAAGCACTACCACTGGCACCACATAAAGAAGGTAAACGAAGCCTGTCTACCACACACAGAGTCTTGGATTGACTCTGGAAGGTCAGTACTGGTGTCAAAGAGAAAATATTAAGAGACAGACTAAATCACTGTGCACACTGTAGCATACAGATGGCAGCTTTACCTGCTGTACCGCTGTATCCTCCTACATGGACTTTGTAGCGGGTCCGAGGCTCACCCACAGAGAACTTGTCATACTGAGCATAGGCCGTCTCTCCCTTATCTCTCAGGTCTACTCGCAGTTCGTACTGACCGCTGGCTGTGATCTTATGCAGGTTGGACAGACCTGAGTGAAAGGGGAGAAATCTTAGCTGAGTAATGGCTTTCAAAAGATATTATTACCATATTAAAAATAACATTGTACACTTGCATAATAAGAATGTTTAGCATTTAAATGACTACATGAAAACTGCTGAGGCGTATCTGTTTTTTTCTGTTCAATAATGTTTAACCTTCAAACAAAAATTGGCTGGGGTCATTTATCACTGACTGCTTCCTCCTGTGTTCCACCCTCATCTGTGTCCCGTTTCCCAATTTTTCTTTTGTGTATTTATAACCCTTTCTCTGCTTTTCTCAGATCCTGCTGTTAAATCCTGGATTATTTTCTGTGTATCATCCTATTTCTCTGTGCTGCGCTGTCTTTTGGATTTCTTCGAGGACTCTCTGGAACATTTACTGTTTGAATTTTTTGTTTGTTTGGACTTTTCTGATCTGTTATGGATATACATATCCTGTATTTGAGTGTTCTCCACACCATCACCAGTTTTAGCAACGTTTTCATTCAGTTGAGTGAGATTTTATTTTTCAAATAAGCCCTTAGTGAAAAGTCTATGGCATTCTAGCTCAAATTGAGGCTGAAGCACACCTCCTGCCCTTTGCAGAGTACACAGTTTGTACACTTTTCTTCCATTACTTTCACTGAGTGATTGCGGTACCTTCATTATGTTTAACCTATGTGTATAGCTTCAAATATTTGTTGTTGATTGCAGTCAAATCTCTACGTAAAAAAATGGAATTTGGGACAGCCCTGATGTATGACCGCTTCCTGTGTTGCTCTTTGTCAGAAATTACCCAGCCAGAATTCATCATTCATGTCTCCAAAGCCGGCCGTGTAATTCTTCCAGTTGCGGAAGAACTCCAGTTTGCCACTTTGACGTCGGAGGAAAACCTGCAGAGAGACAGAGAGAAAAACAAAATCTATATCCTTAAAACTTTATATGGCTTTTCAAATCAAAAAGATCAATATTGTTTGTAGATTCTGAGAACTCAACTGATTTCAAAGCCAAGTTTATTTATTTTTCTGTTTACATGAATTTACATAATTTATTGTTGTTGTTGTTAATGCAAACAATGGACAGTACAAAACATTGACGTAGTTTCCAGGTTTGAAAAATGAAGCCAATGCAGAGGTGCCCTAAACCTTCTTTCTGTGTGAAGGCCACCAGATGATGGCTGTGACCTCAGACCTCTAGTCCTATGCAAGTCTATGGAAACACATTGTTCTCTCTTGGCCTCTATAACACTTTCCTAATGAGTTTATGAGCTCAGTCACTCATTTTGTGTCATACTGAATATTTAAGGTATGGAACTGCATGCTCATTGGCTAATGACTTAGCCAATGAGTGTGCAGTATCATAATCAGACCTGCCCCTCCTTGTCAGGTCTTTTGGGGTTTTTTTTTAAACAAAGATGACAGAAGTGGAAACGCTCATGTTAAGGCTTCAATTTTTTTTTTTACGTCAGAAACCAGTGGATGACATCACCGTACCTATGTCCATCTTTTATACTGCCTATGAGGCCAATGTGCCTAACTCACATACAGTATCCAAATACAGAGCTGCATCTTTATTTGTTGGTAACAGTGGCTCTATACTGAAATGCTTTATGCATTTGCGTAACAAGCGAAAGATCTCTGGTTTGATCCTGCGAGAAGACATAAATCCCTTTAGAGTTGCATCAGGAAGTACAACCAGCATAAAAAAGCCAGCAAATCAAACATGAGGAGCTACCTGCTATAGTGACCCCTTGTGAATAAGGCAGCAGCTGAAAGTAGCTTTTTATATTTTTATTTTTTTGCAATGACACAAATTTTGTAGTTTTACCTCTGAACACCACCACAGTGGATTTTAAATCAAATAATCAGGATGTGATTGAAGAGTTTAATTCAAGGGGTTTAAGAAACATTCAGCAGTAACTGTTCAGGAATTACAGCTACTTTTATACTGTCCCCCATTTTCAGTAGTGGAGGATCAGAGAATCATTCACTTCCCCTCTCACTCAACAAGCCACACCAATGATTGCTGTAAGCTGGTAGTTTGATCTGCATCCAGAAGGATTGAAGGAGGTAAACAGGGATGAGCTGCCGTTTGTTTTTGTAACCATTTTCTCCTGTTTTTGTTAGTCCTTGCGTTTTGGTTTGTTCCTTTTGTGTTGATGGACAGTTTGTTACTTTGGCCTTAGCTAACCCTGATGATATTTTTATACTTTTATGCATATTGGTTGTTTGATTTAAAATCCACCGTGGTGGCGTATGGATGCAAAATTACCAAGAAATGTGTCATTGTCCAAAAACTTACACACCTCTACAATACACCTCTACACCTCGGACTTCAGCTACTGCTCGGGGACCTGCCATCTTCAGAGGTTTTCTGATGACCCTACAAAAGCTGGATGTATCAGCAGGGGGGATGAGGATGAGTACAGGATGACGGTGAAGGACTTTGTTGCATCGTGTAAGCAGAACCATCTAGAGCTCAACGTTACAAAGACGAAGGAACTGGTGGTGGACCTGGGGAGGAACAAGGCATCGGTGGTCCTTGTGTCCATTGGGGGGGTCAGTGTGGACACTGTAGAGGACTACAAATTCCTGGGAGTGTACACTGACAATAAACTGGACTCGGCTAAGAACACTGATGCCCTATACAGGAAGGGCCAAAGTCGTCTCTATTTTCTGAGACCCCTGAGGTCCTTCAACATCTGCCGAGCAATGCTCAGGATCTTCTATGAGTCTGTGGTGGCGAGTGCCATCCTCTGTGCTGTTGCATGCTGGGACAGCAGGCTGAGGTTGGCTGACGCCAACAAACTCAATAGATTGAGCCACAAAGCCGGTGATATGGTGGGAGTGGAGCTGGACTCACTGATGGCAGTGTCGGAGAGGAGAATGCTGTCTAAGCTACAGGCCATTGTGGACAATGGCTCCATCCCGCTCTTCCACAGAGTGATGAGCTCAACAGAGCTGGTGCAAATGACACAGCAGAGTGACAGTGATTTGTGGATTTGTGTTTTCACATGAAACTAAATCATATATTGTCATTTTTTATATTGACTACTGGTCTTGGTCCAACTGTCAATATAAAGATCTTGATTAGTATAACTTTAATGTCCGATGGTAAATATGTTTATCTACGATATTTCTTTACTGAAGATTTCTGTAATTTTAGAATGCAATGAATGAATGTATAGATGATAAAATCTGTGCCAAATATTGAAAACCACAGGGAGTTTTCAAAGATTTTCTCTTTTACTAGGTTTTACATATCAACAAATATGTTGAGGTCAGTCAGTGACTTACGATCCATCCGCCTCCATCAGTGCTCATGTCACAGTAGACTTGCAGAGGCTGGCTCTCATCTCCACCCATATAGATGTTGTGCATGCCTGATGAGGTGTCTCCATTCAGCAGGGCCTGGGAGCAGTCCCTGGGGTGTCGGTACAACACGCCAGCTAAATCAACACACACAAACGCATGCACAGAAAGTAGTGATTAAGTGGACCAGATGCTGTAAGTAGTATTGATTTGTCTTTGTGAGTTACTTAATCTATTGTAAATCTAACTGTTAATCTTTCTAATTGGTTTCACTGCAGACCAGTTACCTTGAAACCTGAATTTCCTGTTTACAAAGCCAATACTTCAGACTCGTGTTTCAGCTGGAATTTATTCTTCAGCCAGCAGCCACAATTTAGAGACCTCAAGCACCTAAGTCGCTGGAGAGAAAAGACTGGGCCCTGTCTGTTTGTGTGAAGTGCTGCTTTTTCGTAGTGTTTATTGAGAAAGTGACAAGCATTGCTCTGAGTGACGATGAGTAGCATAGGGAGCAAAACAAATACTGCAAACAAGCAAGCGAGTGAGCGATCAACCAAAATTTTGGCCACCCAGCTAACCTCTCTCCCCCATCCATGAGAGCAGGTGAGTGTGTCGCCTTTAAACCTGCCGCTGCATGGCATTAACAATTCAGAACACTCTTATGCTGTTATCCATTTTCATACAGTGAGATAAATTCAACAGTCTCCTTCTATATGAGTTTGACCCTCCATGAAGCCCTCCTGTGGACTGCATCTGACCCTTTGTCAGGCAGATTTTTTGCCTACAGGCCATTTATTTGACACCCCTGATTTAGTGGCTTAACTCAGTATTTATAAAAGTGAATGAACAAAAACAGGCCATATATTCTGTTTCTTCTTACAGTGCATTACTGATAACACTAAAAACAGACTTGATGGTGAGGTGAAACCTGTCTAGTGTGTGCATGAGTCTACTCACCAGTGGTGAAGATGGTAGTGATCACTCTGCTTCTCTTGGGTCCAGCGAGGGCCTGCAAGCTGACTGTATATTCAGTGGAAGCCTTGAGCTGAGCCATGTTGTATGACACCGCAGTAGGACTCAGAACCACTTCCTGAAGGATGAAACACTAATTCACACATTGTATTCCTAAACAAGATCCAAACACTGAATGCACAATTAGTCAGTTGGAGCAGGGTTGGCCTTCGGAGAGCTGTATCAGTGTTGTTTACTGACCCGGATGGTGCGGTCTGCAGACTCAAAGCTGAGCATGTACCCGGTGATGTCAGCGCGAGGAGGCTTCCAGGTCAGCATGGCGTTCTCTGTCTGGATGTTACTGGCTGCCAAGTCCTGGGGGGCATCCACATCTGAAGAAATGCAAACTTTGGTTGACATATTTCTACATAACATCAGAGCAGTCATGAAGGATTCTCTGCTGCTTGTGTTAACCCCTTTCTCACCCATTTCAGCATCTTATGAGCCACACAAAATTAAACAGGATCTGTAGAAATGCTGCTGATTGTTATGAATAAAGGCATCTTCCAATCCACACTATATTTAATAAAATGCAAACACAAAATGCAAAAAGGAAGTTATTAAAAGTTGCGTCTGCAATTTTAAATGAGAATTTAATAAAGGTTGATAAAATTAAACAGAAATATAGTCAAAGGAGCTTTTTTGAAACAAAGTAAAGTACAACAGCACTGACGGGTTCTTCTGAAGTCATTAAATCAGCTCTTGACATAGATACAGTAGGTATAAAGGAAGAAATGTGAATGCTCAGTGTCTACTGGCTTTTCTCATTTGCACTTTATCTACAGTTTAGCCAATAATAAAAACATCAGGGAAGGAAGAACGAGACCTGTGGTGAACTCTGTCGTAGTGGCTGCGCTCTTGGCCAGATCCCGCACAGCATAGACCTTCACAGTGTAGTGTGTGGCTGGTGCCAGAGAGCTCATCTCAAACTCCACCACATTTCCTGACACACGTTCCATGACTGGAGCCACTGGGAGACACAAATAAAGGGGAAAAAATTTAAGGATTAACACCAGCACAGGAAATATTCAGTATTTACTTAACATCAGTCAACTTAAACACCAATATCATAACGTCACTTTTCTAAAATAATGGCCTAAGTCTTTTTTTTTTTACATGAAATGATTTATTTATTTATTTTTGCCTAAGTCATCTTATTTTCAATATTTGATTACGTTTTTTGTGTTTGAAAAAATTAGGTCACTATTTTAAGAGGGTGTTATTGAGTAAAAACTCCATTAAGTGCACAAATTGTGTATTTTTGTGTACAAAAAAATTAAAGAACAAATGTGTACTTTGCAGAAAAATAGTCCCTCTAGGGCTTTTATGTTTTTCTTAAATGTATGATCCCCATCGCTTTGCTAGGTCAGATATATTTTTGTGATTAAGTCAAATGTCTTGAAGATTTCTCTTGTTAATTTACTACTTTAATCGCCTACCTAAAACCCACCCCCATTCAAACCTGCAAATTAAACTGCAATGGCTTTAATGTACTCTGATAAAGAGCCTCTTCAGGAGTGTGAAGCAGAGTTCTCATAATTTTCTTTTCAATTTTGGGATTTGTTTTTCTTCTAATCTAATTTTTTGTGATATACATAAAGTTTTGCCACATAACATCAGTCCGTGGTCCCAAAATGTTGGGGAAATTCACTTAAAGGTGCTATATGTAAGTTTTAAATGTTCTTTAATGACATCTGTCTGTTCATCCACTGAAACAAGATTTGCAAACAAGGACAAAACATTCATCCTTAGGGAAGGATCAGATTGTAGCATGATTATGAGAGTTACAGAAGTGCTTTCTTAGCCCTAGTGTGTCAAAAGGCCTACATCCAGGATTCACACACCCGCTTAGCAGTTAAGGCGATTTCATAATACAATCCCTGCATAAAACTCCTTTAAACAGTGGCTTTATTATGAAGTCATCCCAAGTTTCTTCATGAAAAACATTTGTTTCAAAAGCATAATACAGCCATCTGAAACATTATGGGCTGGAAGTATGGTGAGCAGAAATCAGAAATGCTCTAGTAACGTACCTCAGAATGTTACGCACAGTACTTGAGTAAGTGCACTCAGTTACATTCAGCCTCTGAAGATGAAAGAATTTTCTTCCTCGCGTCTGATAAAAGGTTGTGTGCACACACGGGCACTTACCTGAATCTGCGCTGTAGGTGATGACATAGCCGTCCACAGTAGCAATGGCGGGCTGCCAGAGCAGCAAAGCTTCACTATCTGTGATGTTGACTGCATTCAGACCACGTGGTTTATCCAGAGCTGTAACACACAAACACACACTTACAATCTTAATTGTGATCCGAGCAACCTGGCATACAGAAACAGAAAGCGAAAACTACATTAAGAGATATATTACTGTATATCTTACCTTTAGTCCTTTTTAAACATAAAACACCCCATAATTACTTCAATCAAATATGTACTGTATATAATTATTACATAGTAAGTACTTGTTTTAAGGGTTCTGAACCACAATATAACACATTAATTCAACAAGAGCCACAGCTGCTAAATTGTTATGCTATGCTTGTTATTATTTAGCATCAGTACTTTGTGTTCTGTTACTTAACTTTTCTCTCCATTATAATTCAAGTGTTTATATAGTGGAAAAAATATACTTTTGAAAAGTTGTACCACCCAACCAGGTGACAGCTTTTGTCAGTGGGTGTGTTGAGATGTTTTTGGAGGTGTGCTACCATTTCAATAGCTTTTAATAGTAATTGTAACCCTACAATGGTTTTCTCAAGCCAGTCTCTTTTCATGTCTCTTTTGACATGCTGGCATTATATATATATAGGAATGTGTCCTAAGTGACTTTCCCAGTTAAATGAAGGTCACACTGATTCATGTTTCGTGTTACATAAAAGTACAAGTTCATTTGCTATCTCTTCAAAACATAAAGTCATAACCGCTATTTTTCTACATTTCTTTTTAACTTTGGTCAATTTTTTGAAGGTTTTAAAAGGAATTTTACATAAAGTATCTTTAAAACAAACTGAGGTTTAATTAGCCTAGCTTTGGATTAGGCTAACATTAACTTTAATTAACCAAAGTGTAATGACTAAATCTTTATTTCCTAATCCTAATGGAAATTTAAGTTTTGTATTGTGGTCATAATTTTATTTTGTTCAAATAATCTAATTAATATCTACACAGTCAGATCTTCTGTCATTATGCTACCTGTGCTATCTGCATGGTTCCTAATGGCTCCTATTAAACTTTTGGGATTGTGAACAGCAGCTATATAAGCAAGATTTTAAGAGTATAAAAGAAAAGGTGAAAAATACAGACAAAATAAACATTTTTATATCTATTCTTTAAATTACGAATGAGTTTATTGCAGCGTATTTACCCGTGGTGACACTGTCAGATCCAGGTTCACTCTCCCTCTGACCCTTGACAGCGATGACAGTGACCTTGTAAGTGACCCCAGGTGTCAGGTTGGGCAGCACAGTCTGAGATGCAGAGCCATCCACTGACAGCATCTTAGCATTGCCTGGAAGTTTAAATAAATTCTGTGAATGAACTTATTAAAGCTTGCTTGAAGTAGTGAAGTACAATTTTCATTCACACCATTGTAGAATCATTGTGAACCTCAATTATTGTATCTTGTGTTCATTGCAGTTTGAATCAGTTTGTAGGAGATAAAATCACATCTTTTCTCATGATAGATTTCCATACTGATGAATGTTTTAACCACATACCAGTGGCGGATGCTGGTCTTTCAAGGAGGGGAAGCTCAATTTTGGCCTACATCATAAAATGTGTTGAAAAAAATAAATAAATACATAAGTAAATAAAATTTTGTAGACTGTACTGAGCTTTTGGGTTGAAATATG
>VUQK01015894.1:24234-42046 GCA_015106715.1 Bujurquina vittata
CATCTTCACAGACTTTTTTTTGACTGAAATGAACAAGTATTCATATATATATATATATATATATATATATTTTAATAATGGTCTTTTACAGATGAACTTTCTTGATGTTTTCCCTCTTTCCCTGTCAGCAGGACGATTTTGTAAAGCAGGTGAAGCTCGACTAGTTGACAAGATGCAGAAGTCGCAGAAGAGTTTGGGCTCTTTGTTCCTTCTCTGCTGCATCTGTTTGACTGAGTGTCGGGTGCTGAAGTTTGTCGTGGTTGTGAGTTTACCCATTTGTTCTCCTTTGTGATCAAAATGGTTAATGATGAAATTTGAACCATTTCAGATCCAGCTGTCAGTCAGGACTGCAGTGTCATCACATACAAGATGTTTGACAGCATTTCTTTGTTGAATCCCGTGATTATTCCATAATCTGGGAGATACTTTGCTGTCCATTGTTGCTGATTGCACTGTAGTTTTCCTGCCCGATGAGTATTATTGTTTTTGCACTTTTGTGTAACAAAGGATTACTTTGAGCCTAAACTCCAACAGTGTCTAGCATATCTCTCCCACACACTGCAGCTTTATACATAAACCTCTTTACATAACACCTTATTACCCAACTGAATTATTTAAGAGGAAATCACATTATTCTTATGATTTGGCATTTCTTATTTTTCATTTTTCTGTACCTTTTTGAAGCCGTGCTCTCATATGTTACTTTAATGCTTCTATCACTTACTAGGGACTACGTACTATAAAATTATGTGTCTACAGCCTGACTTTCACAGCTTAATCTATTGCTTGAATTTGTCTTCAGCAAATCCCCCAGTATCTCCATTGAATTTCATTTAATTTAGATTCACAGGTTTTTTTAATGTGTTTATTTGTTTTGTTTTGATTTGATTAGTTTTGTATGGTGTTGTGCATCAAATATGTTGTGCAGAGTTTGGGACAAAAATATATTCAAACGCCTCTGTAAGTTTGCTGACCTCAGTTTGTGGTTCTTGTTGCTGTTGTTGTTTTTTCCACGACATGTTACATTGAAATGGTTTGTAAAATTACTGTGGCATTAACAAGAGTGAATCAGATGTGTCCATAATCCATGTAATTCAACCTTTCTGTTATGTCATGGCTTGGAAACCGAGATGTCACGTTAATAACACTAACGCAGCAGCAATTGTGTCTTGATGACATCATCAGAATGACTCTTGTGCCTCAAATCCAGACTGGCCTGTCCACAATCACGGGTCTCTATTTATGACTTCTGTCTCAGGGTGAAAAGCTCTCTCAAGTACACAACAGCAGCCGCAGCATGGCCTCTGAATTCATGTGACA
This sequence comes from Bujurquina vittata, assembly GCA_015106715.1. Lineage (NCBI taxonomy): Eukaryota > Metazoa > Chordata > Actinopteri > Cichliformes > Cichlidae > Bujurquina > Bujurquina vittata. The sequence goes on from VUQK01015894.1 coordinate 25,555, forward strand.
TTATCTGTTGTGCCTTCCAGGTGTTCCGGCATGGAGATCGATCACCTATTGAGTCATATCCCAGGGATCCATATGGGGAGGAAGTGTGGGCTCAGGGCTTCGGACAGTTGACTGAGGTACTTGATGTAGCACCAGTGTTTTGTTTTTGTTGTTATAATAATAATAGTAATAAAGACTTGATGTTTAAAATGTGACAAAAAATTCATAAACAGAAGGACGCCTACAGGCTTAGTCCAATGAATGCATAACTGTACTTCAAAAATTACACATTAATTTACCTAAAATCTTTCATTATAAAATATGTTTTTAACAGATTTAGGCATTTAATTAAATTCTTTCCTACTGTGACATCTGTTTTCGGGCAATTAGCCGCTTTACAGTGGATACACTCATTATTTTGTGCTATTTGAGAAACAGTAGATGGGTTAAAAGTTACTAATCTATGTCAAAAGGTTGATTAGGACCATAAATCTGCACAGCTTTCAGTCAAAAGGTCAAATTCTGCTAAAAATGTAAAACGCTGGCAATTTTCCTTTCAGCTGGGCATGAAACAGCAGTTTGAATTGGGCCAGTTTCTAAGGAGGCGTTATGGAAATTTCCTCAGTGAAGAATATAACAGCAAAGAGGTAGGTGGATTTGGTTGCACGTACGCATGCATGTGTGTGTGTTAATTAGTATTTCCTTTCTTATATTTGTTTAGCTGAACTCTGTTTTGAGTTGCCTAATCCTGTTGTCATGCTTGGCCTTGGTCCAAAATGTGAAATCAAGTGCATGTATGATCAGTCACCATGTGTCATGTCTGTAAAAGCATACAATAAGTTAATGAGCCTGACTCATTTTGGTGTGCTCACTGCCTGGAGCATGCTAAACATGTAGGGTAAGTTGGCCTTTTTTCTCTCACAGTCTTTTAGCCCCCTGTTTGTCATTCATGCTTTCAGTGCTCTTCTTCCTCTCTTAAATAACATGCAATCACCAAAAAAAAAGAGACAACTGTTCTCAGTATCACTGACAGTTTCCTCCCTAAATCTCAGTGAACCTGTGCCTTACCTTTCTGTGTGTTGACAAGTCTGCTTTAATTTGGGGGGGGGGCAAAAAAGAAGCATTCTTGGTGTCACATGAACATCCAACCTTATCAGCTTGATTCACTGTGTGCGCAAACCTGACACAGAGTGACAGAGAGATGTAGAAGAGGGAAGACTGATGTCAGAAGAGATCACAGTAAGACAGATTGGATCCCCCCTCCCTCTCATTCATTTGGATCGTCTATGACTCTTTAGGTTAGGGGACTACCTTAAATGAGTTGCGATAAATGCTTCTCATTTACGCATTTATTTTGCAGCTTTTTGAAGCAAAAATAAAAAAAGGAAAACCTTATCATGGGGTTTCCAAATGTAGATGAAGCCTCATTTACCCCAGAACACAGCAGATAGTGGGACCAGTGAAACCACTTTCTAGTACCGGCATGTGAATGCTTTTTATTGCCATGTTCTCTCTGTGATTACAACAGATATATGTGCGGAGTACTGACTACGACCGCACTTTGATGAGTGCCCAGGCTTGCCTTGCTGGGTTGTTCCCCCAAACCAGACCCATCATGCCCCAGTTACTGTGGCGGCCTATTCCAGTGCACACCATCCCCAGGGCCCTGGACAAGGTGGGCTGCTGAACCACATAAAGAGTTTCTTTTCACACAACAGCCATGCAAAGCTGTATAAATTGTATAAATTCGTTCATGCTGCCATCTGTGTTGGCCCCAGCTGTGATTCCCTACTGTGTTAAAGTGTGAAATGAACGTACATTTGTGCCCATAAGAAGTACCTGGAGCAAATGTTCATTGTTTCCACTGATCTTTAATTGTTATTTCAAAGTTGTTAAGATCTCCTGGTAAAGACTGCCCAAGTTTCAGAGCAATGATGACAGAGACCTTTGAGAGTCAGCCCTACCAGAAGTTCCTTAAGGCTCACCAGGTAAGACAAAGACTTTCTCCGCAGAAGGAGCGCGCCCTCCAAATACACTGTGTTGTAGCTCAACCTCAGCATCTGTTCAGTGACGTGAATGCTCTGCTCACAGCTTAGTTTGTGAGTCATGTGCCTGCTAACCAGTGAAAACTTGTTTGCAACTCTCTTGTTTAATATCATCAGACTTACACAATCAAAATTGCCGTGAACAAATTGTTTCCTTGCCTCAGCTGCTTCTGGTCTGCTTATCCCGGCTTTGATTTGTAAATGAACTCACATGCTAAAATGCTTATTTCAGTAAGTATATACTTCACAGTTGTTGATGTCAACGTAATCAGCACCTCCAGTAGATGTGTTTGTTATGCTGAAGACATCATGTCCTTTCAGTGATTTTCTCAGGCACGGTGACTCCAGAGCCTACAAAAAGCTGCGCAGTGCAATTTCTCTCACATTCTCAGAGACACTAATTAACGGTTGGATTGAATTAGATTAAGAATTACAATAAAAATGATTTTAATTAAACAGAGTCCCATGTGCAGCCTATTAAGGTGTTGTTCTAGATCAGGCCAGGGCAACCAGCATTGAATTTTAACACCCTCTGCTGGAGGCAGAGTACCTGCAAGGTATATACGTGAACCAAACCGGTGCCATTTATCACTGTGTTATCTGAGCAAAGGTTAAACTTATAGTCTTCACCACATTAATTAAGTACTAATGCTAATGTGTGCAATACTGAATTATAAACACCTAAAAATAGCTATCTGATCAGCGTTCCTGCACAAATAAAATAAATAAATGGAATATTACTCATAAAAATGGTAATTAAAGTGTTCTGTTCCCTTGAGCCCTATTATTTAAAGAGTTTAAAGTGATGTTCCTGTTCTTTTCTTCACTGTGCAGTACTTTGTGGAGGCACTCTCCAACCACACTGGCTACCCCGTGTCCAAGCTGGTTGGTAAAAAAATATGGAGGGTCCATGACACCCTTAACTGTCAGGTATATTTCAAAGCAAGCTCATGAACATTGTCTGGTACATTTATTATGCACATTACAAACTGGTACAAAAGCCAGCTGCAGAGTAGTGAGACAGAAACAGAACAAGAAGCAATGATCCGATTTCTTCAACATATCTACAGAGAAATAGAGTGAATGTGGGAGTGTGGGGAAATCAGTTTCTACATACGGTAAAACACGAATAGGACAACATATTGAAATGATAATTAAAGCATAATGAGTCGGGTGGATTCTAGGCCAGGTTGAATATGTTCATTCACACTTGCAAAATGAGCATCTGTTATCTTCAGACTGGTGCTAAAAATAGACGGGATAATAGAAACTATGAAACGCAGCCATTTAAACCTCGTTTGTTGCCATTCACATGTTGTGTAATGTGATTATTACTGTGAGGCAGGGCAATAATGAGCATTATTCTCTTCTGCAGAGGATTCATAACTTAACTTTACCACGCTGGGCCACCCAAGAAGTCTTGGACACCCTGAAGAGAATAGCTTCCTTTGAGGTCATGTACAGCATCCTCAGTCACAAGCGGAAAGAGAAGGCCAGGCTCTCCGGAGGTGGGAATTCACATTAGAGGCAATTAATTTAAAGCACTCAAGAGAACAAAAGGGCTCTGTGTATCTAATGTGACTGCGTTGTTTATGCCTCAGATAGTGTAAAGTGCAAGGTTGGGTTTCCTGAAAAATATTGGTGCATATGAGCTAATGGGACAAAGATGATTACAGCTCCAAGACAGGATATTCAATAAGGTCAAAAGGATCGTCTTGGTATGGGAGAAAAATTCATTTGCACTGTTGACACTGTGGTAATTTACTGTACCAGGGGTCCTGCTGAATGCCATCCTGAGGAATTTCTCTAAGGCTGCAGAGCAAGGGAGCACTCTCAAATTCATTATGTACTCAGCTGTAAGTTCATTGTTTGTATGCACGCACACATTTATAATCTGCTGTGTAAACTGCTGCTTGATGTACTGTATCTCCTCGCCTCCTTATTACTGTGATGCTTGTTCCTCATTCCAGCATGACTCTACACTCATCACCCTCCAGGCAGCTCTGGACGTGTATAACGGGCTTCTTCCTCCTTACGCCGCCTGTCAACTCTTTGAGTTCTACCAGGAGCATGATGGGTAATGACTTCCTTCCAGTTTTATTTCCTGCACTATTCTCTTTTGCATATTCAAGCACGCTATGTAGGTCAGATGCCCACCACATTTTCAGTTATCACATTTTTCTGTTTGGTTGCATGTACCTTGGAAATACCTTTCCGATTCTATGGAAATTTGGCAGCCGCCCAGGACTGCAGCTGTGAAAATAGCACACAATACAATCACATTTGCATAATACTTACCAATGTGTGTCCTCTCATTTGATTCATCCTAATAATTACCCAGATCCTATTCTGTGGAGCTACATTACCACAATGACTCCTGGCGTGACCCCTACCCCAGCCCTGTGCCAGGATGCAATGGGTTGAACCCTTGTCCTTTATCCTTGTTTAATGAGCTGGTGAGGGACGTACTGGCAGAAGACTGGGAGGCCGAGTGTGGGTTTGGGACAAGATGGTCAAGCACAGGTGAAGAAATTTAATTTTATAATCTGTGTCTATGTTTTCTCGGAGTTCTTCATTCAGCATGTCAGAGTGTCACTGCAATATGTTCCTGGATTCAGTTTGGGGACTTGTCTGGGATTATTCAGAACAGACTGTCTGATTTAAATACATCAAAGGTTTTGGAAATTTTCCAGTTTGTTTCCACATGCACATGTACCTAAACAGAGTTGCTGTCTCCCTCAGGTATCGTCACAGCTCTTGCAGTGGCTGTGGGACTCCTGGCGGTGGCGCTGTTGTTCAGTATAGGGGTGGCAATCCACAGGCGCAGAGGCCACTACTCCAGGGAAGTGTAGTGCAGATGACTGATAACACTTGTGCCATAAAATTTATATATTAAAAATGCTTCCTAATTAATGTTCAATGTATTCTGATAATTGTTATACTGACTGTGTGCGCGGGCAGCTTCGGAGCGCTAAAAAAAAAAAATACACAACATAAATAATCACGAAAGAATTTTTAACAGAGATAAAATGTAATCAAAATAAACAACTTTTACAGCAAGCAGCACCAAATTTTATTTGATTCAATCTTGACAGTGTGTTCTCCACATTGTGACATCCACTGCTCGTATTCACTGTTTGCTTCATTGAATTTCACATTGGTTGCTGTTCAGTTTCTCACTTTGTCTCTGCTTCTTTGTGAACTGTGAAAGAACAAGAGAGATAATGGCTGTTAGGTTTTGTTAGACAGAGTCCAAAATGTGATGGCAATCATTGTTTTGTCATTTTATGATTCACTGTCATCCCTGACAGACTCAGGCTTGTGTAAAGTGTTTAGCAGAAGCAAAAAGACTCATTTCCAAACTTCCTCCTGTTCCTTCATCTGTTCTCTCCTACCCACTCATACCCTTGCAAGCTTCTCGTCCCTGATTTCTCACCTTGGACGCTCAACGTGCACTCCACTTCAGCCTGGCCCAGTTCGTTGACAGCCATGCAAGAGTATTTGCCTCCATCAAAGCTGCTTGGTTTACGAATGTTGAGGGTCAAAACGCCTTGATTGTTCTGCATCAGGTACTTGGGATCCTCACCAATGATCATCCTGTTCTTCATCCAGATAATCTTGGGCTGAGATTTGGAGAAGTTAAGAGAACTGGTTCATGAAAAATGCTGAGATTTGATAAATTAGATTTTTAATTTCTGGTACTTTTTGGCTAATTAGAGAACTCCATTTTTAACATGTGTGTTTACCTTAGGAAAGGCCCTGACAGCACAGCTGATGGCAGTGCTGTAACCGGCCACAACAGTCCTGTCCACCAGAGGCTGAGTAAACTTGGGAGAGCAGCACATGTCTTTCTCCTTGTAGGGCTTTGATTTTAACTCAAGGCCTGCAGAAGAGGGCAGGAGGTAAATCAGAGAAGAAGGGTGGCAGAATTCAACTCACTCTACAAAGTCAAGCACACATCTCCCACATACTGTAAATACTTTGCACACACACTCGCACCTGTTTTGGCAATCGTAGCCGTGTTCTTGCTCATGCGTGGCTCCTCGCTCAGGCCGCACAGGTTTTCGCTGTAGATGCGGAACATGTATTCGTTGCCCATGACCAGATCTGAAACTGTGCAGTTTGTCCGTCTGTTATGCTCATAAACAGTGAACCATTCCTAGAGAGAGAAAAATATTTATATCATATTAAACCACAGGCAAAAAGCTTCACAAATCTAGCGAGGATAATGCACCAAGTGGTACTGCTAAAGGTAAAATGCGCAGCAGTTGGTACTTAATGTTCATCAAACACAAGGCTCCTTCTCTGATGCAAAACAGACACGAGTGAGCGAGACTGGCCAGAACAAAGCAGTGAATCGGATAAATAACATGTTATTTTCTATTTCTGCATAAAGCACGAATTCATGTGTTTTTACGTAAATGCAGCCAAAGCACACGCCTCATCCCGTCATCTCTCCGCTTTGAATGCAAGAAGCAGGTTGGTCTAACAGACACGCAGACCTGCAGCTCTTTATAAATCCACTAAACTATAAACTGTTTATATAAGCAGATGTCTGCATAATCTGTAGTCAGGGGCCAAGATTTCTGGTTTCTGTTTGTAGTTTGCTTGTATATCACGTTCTGTTGACCAATCACGTTTGAGCAGGTTTTGGCAGCATGCCGATAAAGAGTCCACGTGGAGAACACAAGAAAGATCACATTTTTAAAAATGTTTTACCACAAGTCAGAGTTGGGAAAATCTTTTATTGCAGCAGTTAAAAATTAAGTTAAACGGTATATAGCAAATAGCTTAAATGAGCTGAAGGGTGTGCAGCTCGATAAAATAGAAAGGGCTGCCAAAACTAATATCTCAATGAGGTAAAAAGTAACCTGAAACCCCAAGAAAGGCAATAAAGTTATATGCGAACACGACCAAAGTGAGAAAACACAGGGAGAGGGTAGTGTCTCTGCAGGTAAACACACTGCCACAAACCTCTATTGAATCATAAGTGATGAATCACTGCCAGTATGAGGTCCTTGCTGGACATGTTGGCAGGTGACTGACCCCCTTTTCCCTTTCTCACCTTGGTCTTCATGTCTGCCTTCTGGATGGTGTATCCAGAAATATCACAGTTGCCATCATCCTTGGGGGGCTCCCACTCAAGTGCTGCATTGAAGCCCCAGACATCCGTCACCCTCACATTCAAAGGAGGCCCAGGCTTGTCTGTTTGGGTTAAACTTCCATCAGCACAAATGACTAACTTCTGATGAATATTACATCATCTCGCGTGCCTTTCTTTCATTTAATAATTTGCATAATGAAAAACGGACTGAACTAAGCGGTCTAGGTTATTGGGAATCTTACCAACAATCCTGATAACAATGCTGGCCCTGTCCTCCATGTTCTCAATCTTCAGAACCAGCTCATATGTTCCAGAGTGCTCTCTCTCTGCTGAGCGCATGAACAGGATGCTGTCCACGTTTGAGTTACGGACGTTGACCATCTTCTCGTCAATGGGTTTACCATCCTTGAACCAGGTTGCAACAGGGCGTGGCTTCCCCTGCATCATGAACAACATGATCCATTGTTATGAGAACAATAAAAAGTAGCTGCAATTAGCTTTTGTTTTAAACTTGGCAATTAGATTACAAAATGATTAACTGCACAAAGTAATTTCTTATTCTTTTTCCTTCTATTTCACTATTACTGAATTATTTTTTGTTACAAATATCAGTGCACAGTAATTTGATCTTTCTGACCTGGAAAGGGATAGTCAGGTTGACTTTTTCTCCTACTTTCCTGATGTACTTTGTTCTCAGTTCACGAGGAAGGCGGATCTTTGGATGTTCTGCGGAAGAATCAGGCATCCTGTTAACACATCTTATTATAAGATGCTGTACGACTCTCCGATGGCATGAAGCACCGGTCCGCGCAAAAACAAGGGATAAACTAAAACGCTATATTTACTTTTTCACTTGCTCACTTTATTTGGCTCTAAACTCACGCACCCATGATCTCACGGATGGTGACGGGCTGTGACATTATTGCAGGGGGACTGCGCCCGGCGATGTTCACTGCCACCACCCTGAAGTTGATCTTCTCTCCCACAGGGAGGCCACGCACCACATATCCCTGTCTCTCACAGAGTTCCTGGTTTGCCACCACCCACTCAGTGTCTACATCAAAAGAAAACTTCATGTAGTAAATTAAACTGATTGTGATCTGTGTCTTTTTACTTTTGCTTGCTGTTTTTCAATTGTGCATTCAACTGTGTGGCCTTATCACCTCCTTCTTTGCAATATTCAATAACGTAGCCGTCGAGACCCCCAGCTCCAATCTTCTCTGGAGCGAGCCACTTCAAGCTGCAAGTTGTGTCTGTCACATCATGGACTGTCAGTCGGGTTGGCTCGCTAGTTGGGGCTGAGGATGACAGAAAGGGAGACTCAAGAGAATCAGTGACGGGCTTCGCTGAACAAGGGAAGGGAGAGGGAGTTGCTAAGAAAGAAGACGTAAAGATGCCTGTGAAACGTACCAATAGGCATGAAAGGTTTGGAGCTGAGACTTGGCGGAGACATGCCAATGCTGTTGACAGCGAAGACTCTCATCTCATACAGAATGCCTTCAATCATCCTCTTAGCCTCATATGTAGTTGATTCATACACATCAAAGTTGAGCTTTGTCCATCTAGAAGAGCCTTTCTTTTTCCTCTCCATGAGATAACCTGATGGCGTAAAAAATGCAGTTAGATGAAGAGGTTGAATAATGATTTAATCCTTGACACGTGCATTTGGCGCCATTGTTTTCCCACTACATGTAAAAAAGATTTAATGCATGCTCCACCTTTAACTGGTGCACCGCCATCAAATTTAGGAGCGTCCCAAATCATGGTGGCGCAGTCCTCTCCCACTCCTGTGCATTTGACATTCTCGGGGGGGTCAGGCACATCTAATAGAAAGATTGCAGTTTGTTTTAAAAACCATCACAAAAGTTTAAATGCAACAGGAAAGACAAGTGAAACTGGTATTTGTAAAAACACAAGTGTCCACTGGTCCCTATGAAGAGACACCAGCTGATGTTATCCTGTAAAAGCTTTGCTTACCCACAATCTTCAAAAACAGTACAGCCTTGTCCTCTCCAGCAGGGTTGGTGACAGTGATGGTGTAGTTGCCCTCATCATCTCTCTCTGCTCCCTCTATGACAAAGCAGCTGAGGTCTTTCCTGGACTCCACCCTTACACGCCCTTCGGTGTCTGTGATTGGCTAACATTTGGGACATTGAAGTAGTTTAAATACCCCTAAACGTTAGATACATTTTTAACTTAATGTCAGGGTTACAGATGTTAGAGCAGGGGTATCAAACATAAGGCCTACGGGCCAGAATAAGCTCATCCACTCATCCGAAGCGGCCAAAGGCAAAATCTTCTATTTTGTTGTTGTATTTTGCAGCAGAAAACATTGTGTGGCAAGTCTTTAAGAGTGGATCACATCATGGTAGAAGCTGCCTGTGAACTGTTAATTTTATCCAAGCCAGAGGTCTGAATCATCATCATTTTTACAGCCAAAGACATTACTCAGGGCCTGCAGTACCACACTGAAGTAAGACGGTTAAGCCAAAGAGCTGTGCCAGTGCTTTTCTAAAGTTGCAGTAGAGTTTATTTGTAATAACAGAAGACAGAGTGAGGCAAACTGCACTTATTTTTATAAAGGTATCTCAGGCTTTTTAGCATTTTGACGGGGAATTTTATTCATTATTTAGCCCTTTTTTAGTTGTATTTTTATTATCCAGTTGTTCCACCATTTCAGCCCTGTTGCAATCAAATTAGGCGGTAAGTGGCACATGAACTAAAACAAGTGTTAGTTGGCGGCACTTGTGCCAAGCAGAAGGGCATAAATGGACCACTTGGACTGACCTTAGGTTGAGCACAAAATAAGAAGCAGGGAGCCGTTTTTGTAGGTGACAGACACAAGCTAAGGTGCACTCATAACTCCCTATTTGGTTGGACCAAATTTAAACCGAATGCCATGATCATTAACTCATATTGTTTAAATAGTTAGCATTTCAACACATCTCCAAATACTTCAGTTTACTGCTGTGCTAGCTAAGTCATAATCTCTGGCTATCCTGTTTTTGATTTAAAAAAAAAACAAACATCTATGGCCAAGTTATGCAATCCTTATAATTCACGCTTTGTTAAAAGTGTACTCGCTGTACCTACTTTAATCATTTTTGAGGGAAAGGTCTTGTCATATCCTTACTTTTTCTCCTCTGGACCAAACCACAGTGGGTGCTGGCTCTCCAGTGATCTCCACATCCAGACGAAGCTTGTTGCCCGCCACCACGATAATAGTGTTTTGGGAGACCATGTTTCCAGTGGTGTCCAGGTGGATCTTTGGAGGCTCTGGTTAATATAGAACATACAAAGATCATCATCAATCAAGGAGGCTATCTTTGGGTTTGAACTATACACAGGATTTTTAATTTTGGCATAAATTACAGCTACCTACCTTGTCTAGGCACATAGTCGATCTTAATTTCTGTTTTGAGAGAGAAAAGGAGTCGACAATGTTATCCAGGCTGCTGAAGACTAATACTTTCACAACAGCACCTTTGTAATTGTCCTGTCTTTCTCACCCAAGAAGTTCAGTTTGGCAGAAAGTGACAGGGCATATCCATCAGGCACAAATGTGTAGTCTCCAGCATCCTCTGGCTTCACGTCGTCAATAACAAGTCGGTGAAACCTGAAACAAGCAGTACAGAAGATATTGTGCACCACAAAGAAAACATCTGCTTCGAATAATAAACACATTTCTTTTTTACATAAAGACAAAACTGTGTTATTTCTTTTATAGTCTGCATGGAATATAAAATGAATTTGCTCTAGTCTTTATACCTTCCAATGTGAGTCATTTTGATGCGGTTGCTTGGCAAGACCTCCACGCCATCTTTAAACCACTTTCCTGTGACCTTCTCATCAGACACTTCACACTTGAACACAGCCTGATCTGTTGCCCTGACTGTCAGATCAGCAATGTCTTGCAGCACCTCCAGTTCCTTTTCTGTGAAGACCACATAGCATAGATCAGGCAGGAGACAGACTGTGTAAGTGTAGGGGGGGAGGAAATAAGGACATCCTCTGATCCACTCATCTTGACATCCACTGCCATGGGTTGTTACTTTGTTTTTAAAGAGAGGTGTCAAGCCCTTGGGCCAGCAGTCGTCTGCACTGAACATTTAAATGAGAGAAATCCTGGGCTATATATAGATCATTTCAATGCAACACACACATTTTGGCTTTTCAACAAAATGGTGTAAAATCATTATCGTTATTAGCTTGACTCTTCTAATCGTGTATGTCTGACTCTCACTCAAAACTGAAATAAAGACCGAGTGAGATTATCATGTTTTCATGTGGTACCTTCCACCTCGAGCTCTCCTTTGGTGTGACCCCCATTTGTCCAAGCATGGTACATTCCGATGTCATCCAGTGTAGCTTCCTGGATGATAAGTGTGTGCTTCTTTCCATCCTTCTTAAAGCGAAATTTTGAATCTTTGTCTTTGTGAAGCTCTTGGTCCTCAAAGAACCTGGAAATGAATACAAAACAGCAAATCTATTTTTAAGTTGTTACTAAAACACTCTAAAACATAGCAGTGAGGCAAGAGCCGCTCTAAATTTACACATCTGTAATATTTCTTTGGGAATTTATGTAAGGAAAGATATTCATTAGGACACTATAGAAATGGGTCTCGCTGTGTTTTTATAGTAATAATTCAATCATTTTTGCAAATGTTCCTTTAAATAAAAAGACACAATTACAACACAATTAAAAATACTGAAGCAAAACTGTACTAAAAATAAAACTCCTAAAGAATTAAACCAAAAGAAATTTAAGCTTTTGAGCTTTGAATTCTTTTGTTGACAGCAGATGCTCAAAGCTGTTTGACATGGAGGTTAAAATGTGCAGATGCAGCTCACTTTCTTCCAAAATCTCAGTGATGTATCAAATAATAAACATCGCATGGCCTGCACACATTTTATGCAGAATCGAGACTTCCTACGATACAGTTTCATCTGATCTGAAGATGAGAAGGTCAGAAATTAATTGTGCAATGCCAGTGCGTGTGAAAACGAGTCCTGCAGAATCTGAGATGTGGCTCTTGGATTTTTTTGCAGTTTCTTTGAGCAGTCTGACCTTGGGGTGAATTTGCTGGGACATCCACTCCTGGGAAGACTGTGGCATTGTGTTAACGCACATCTGAATCCGCCAGATCAGCAAAATGCTAAAACCTTGGCTTTTATAGAGGTGCTCACACTTGCACAAGTGCACTAGCCTATTCATTCCTATGGAAGCAGTAAAGATGTACTTATTTTTCCTTGACTGTAGATGCTTTTGTAAGATGATAATGTTGATTTCTGACAGAGATTACAGCATAGACTGAGCCTTTATTGGCAAGTAATGCAAAATTGACCCACCACATGACATGGGCACCCTCTTCTGACACCTCAATCTCAAACTCCACTCTTTCTCCCACAACCACGTGATAGTCATCCATGAGCTTGGTGATGGTCACAGGGGGCTCTGAACACAACAGCAGGAGATATTACAATTCATTAACCTAGCACGAAACGTCATGCTTTATGCTCTGAGTCATTTGCTTTACTGTAATCTCAGATTGCTACTGCTACCAAACAATCAAAAAAAGAGAAAGTGCACCTTTGACAAACACCTCAGTGAAACACTTGTCGTCACCAACCACACACTCATACGCAGCGTCGTCTGCTAGGGTTGACTTATTGATGGTGAGTGTTCTGACGTTCCCGATCGCCTCCATGACATACCTTGAAAAGACAGTATTTCTTTATCAAAAAGAAAGTCTTTGAAAATATCCCCACTACTGTATAGTAGATCCTTCATCTTTAAAAATGTGGATTTAAGGCAAACTTGTGACAGTTTGAATTGCACATGTAGTATTTTGTCTAACAAAGCCAGTTTATATATTGCAGTTTTCTGCCGTGGTACGGCATTTTCCCCACATTAAGACCTTTAAAGAAACAGAGGTCTTTGTCCTGCTTTAGTATCTGGATTTAGTGCACAAGATGTCTTGGCAGTGTGACTTGCTTAACCCACTGGGAGGCTCCTTATGACTGTCTAAAAATAAAACATGTTGATGGCTGCATCATTTCTGAGTATGACTGTGTCACACAGATAATTTTAGCTTGATATTTTTAAAACACTGCCCACCAAGTCCATCTAAGTTTGATGATCTGATGATATGGTACAGTTCTCTGTAATTGTTGTAGGGTGTTTATCATACAAAAAAAAAAGCGCCTTGAGGCGACTGTTTGTTGTGATTTGGGGCTATATAAATACAATTGAATTGAAATACTGTTTAATTAAGATGCACCTTCCCTGAAACTTGGGCCTGCAAAAAAAAGCATGTGGATAACTGCTGTGCGCATATGTGTGTGTCTGTGTGCACGTGTGTGCGTGCATTTATATTTTCAAGCATACTTTGCTGAGGGTTTGATCTCCTGGCCATTCTTCAACCATTTGACCTGAACATTGGGATCCACCACTTCACACCTCAGGGTAATTTTCTTGCCCTTTTCCACTGAGTAGCAAGATTCAAGCCTCTTTAGGAAAGCTGTGGTTGAAGACACAAAGAGAAAAACCCCAAATTAACTCATTAGCTCATGCCTTCTCAGTCTCACAGTGCCCCTCCTTCTTCTTTCCATCCATTTCCACTCACTCATATTTGCAATACTCTTCCACTTCTTTCCCTCCCTTCAGTTAATTGACCCAACTTACCCTCGCTATGTACAACAGGCTCGGCCTTCATCTTTTTCAGACGTTTCAGCATACCCCTCAGGTCGGTAATGCCATACTTAAAGGCGATTTTCTCATACTCGCTTGGGTGGGCACTCTTAAGCAATTCCCACACATCTATCTCTGGCTCTTCTTTTTCAGGTTTCTTCTTCTTCCTGGCAGCCAAAAAAAAGAGGGTATATTACCATTTAGGATAAAAAAGCTAAAAGAAAATGAAAGAATCATAGAGTGTCTTGCAAAACAAATAATGTTACGATTCTCACTTAACAGCTTTCAACAGAGCACTGAAATCCAGATCTCCCTCATCCTCTCCAGCATCTCTGTGTGTGCAATAAGTAGACATACAGTAAACTAAGCATACAACGTAACTAACATATTACATTCTGCCATTGCAAAACATTGGGTGCACTATGGTGCCAAACCAACGTGTTGCCATACTCGCACATAAATACACTGAAAAACATTTTAAACAGTTCATGCATGCATTTTCCATTGCCTCAGGCACACACAAACACAGGCTGAAACACAAACCCCAGAGCACTTACGCTCTCTTGAAGGTGGACAAAATATCTGCCTGCTCATCTTGATGCGCAGCTGTAATAAGAGAAGTTGCAGAGAACGCACATTATTCCTGGATCAGATCAAAACATCAGTATGTATAGAATCTGTGGCAGCCTCAGCAGGCCCAGAATCTGTTTTCACTCGCCTTCAACAGTGATCTCAAAGGTGGAGCTATCACATTTGTCTTTTGAAGTCACTTCACACCTGTAACCCCCAGCGTCTCCAGGGACCACTTTGATAATCTTCATTTCGTAAGTATAGATCTTAGGGAGAAAATATTAATTAATTAGGTCTTGGTGCAACCCCCCTCCCCAAACAACACACATAAACACAAAAAAAAATCAGGGTTTCTCTTCGACACACTCATACCTTTGTATTTCTGTCATAGGTTTCTTTAAACTGCATATGTTTTCCAGCCTTGCTGCCAAGGTCCAGCCACTTGCCCTTCAGCCATTTCATTATGGGTTTTTTAATCAGGTTGGTGGAGTCGACCTTGGCTACGAACGTGACATCCGTTCCTGCCATTCACAAGCAGCAGTTAATTCATATAACATCATACACTCAGATCACATGTTACAGGTTTCTGCAATGACAACAGTTACTCATGTTGTCATTGTGTGTCTAACCTGCGACAGCGACCACATCTTTTGGCGGTTTCTCGACAAAGAGCCCCGTGAGCTCAGTAGACTGAGGCTCTGAAAAGGAGTCAAAAATTAGTTCACAGAGCAATCTGAGAAATCTGTTCAATTTTGGAACCTGGTGGCCTTTATACATCAGCACTTTCTACCACTGTCCTAGATTTAGCATTCAAGGTGCAACTCTATAAACAATGCACACTTGTAATTGGCAATGATGTCTTTTGTTAGGTCTTGCTTTACAGTGCCACTCACAGCTTTGTTTTCCAACAGTGCAAATAAATGTGCGCAATAAATTCATTTTACTAATCAATCATTGCCACAACTTGGCTTGGATGCCACAAGAAGGTGCTCAGGAATACACTATTCTCATTGCGCATGACCCCGACATAGCTGGCACACATCTGAATTTCATCACATTTTCATGCAGTGCATTGCCACAGTCCTGCACTGTGTTGTCACATTGTCCTCACGCTCCCTCCCATGCAGAGTCGGCTACAAAAAACAATTATCCCAGTTTAAGATATGGAAGTATAACAGTTTTAAGTTATACTGTACCATAACTCAGTATGAACTCAATGCAAGTGAACAGCAGTTACACAATGATTATTCTGTAGGATTATCACATTAAAACAAAATCCAGCACTTTTTTTTTTCAGAATATCAAGATCATGACAGGTAGTCATGATCTCAGGTTCAAATAATCAGTGTACTTTTATTAATCACACATTGGCAGCATTATTTGAAATTAACTTGATCACTTCTTTTGGACTGATTTTCTCAGGCTGGTTGTTCCAATCAAAGCAAATACTTTAGCTCATACAGAGCAACAACAGAACACCCCATGCTGCTTACTTGTCATATATAGACAATAAACGACCCACTATTAATGTGAAAAAGCAGGTAAATCTGAGTCCAGGCGGAGGTAATGCAGTCGGCTCACAAAACAGGATGCAACTGAACACAACCAAAGGGAGGTGACGTACAGTCATGTGAAACAAACAAAGCAACCTGATCTTTACCAGGTTTTCAAACCATTTAATTCACCATGCCAGAAATTACTAAACAAACATATGAACTGTGATTTTACTGTTTATTTTAAGATTTGCTGATCATCTTCTGTTCTGAGCGCTGATAAGTTGTGAAACTAATAATTAGCATCAAACTTTGTTGCGTACCATGAGAATAATTACACTTAGGGAATGTTTCCCAGTCGAAAGGATTCCATTGCATTTTTTTTTAAAGAAATTGGCAGTAACTTCTTGCAGACATCCACATCGCTGGTACGAGTGCCCCAAAACAGACTGCAGTTGGCCAAGTGATGCTAATCCCCCCCACACACTATCCCCCTGTGAGCATGGCTTTAAACAGCCTTGGTATGATAAGCACTTCCCACACAGAAACTGACTCCTATGCGATACATTAAAGGCAAACTCAACTCAGTAGAGTGGAATAAATATTCTGT
>VUQK01015894.1:42066-61562 GCA_015106715.1 Bujurquina vittata
ATAAATATTCTGTAGCCAGGATAGAGGATCAAAGAAATGGTAGACCTAAAAAATGTTTTAAAATTAATATTTTAAATTATGGCCACTGTATATAAAGGAAACGTGTCCTCCTACACAATGTGTATGTGATGCTTTGTTAAATTTATGTGCCTGGAGTAACAGTAAAACCAGTTCACAAACTCAACCACCAGGGGACCATGTTTAGCGCTCCATCATCTGAGACCTGATTTCAGATGTAGGTTGCCCTAGTCTCGAGTCATGTTATGTCATTTTGTTATGTCATTCAGCCCGATATAGCAATATTATTGATTTTTGAAACAGCAAAAAAAGCTTCTCACATCTGACATAATGTAGATGAATAAATATATGATTTAGTGACATCATTTTGAAATACAATAATTAGTCTAGATTTCGATCAATTTAGCTTCTAGATAAGGCTGGATTTTTTTTTTCCATCTTTGTTTCATGCTCCAGTTTTTCTAGCTCACACTCTAACACTAAGCTTATCCTTTCTTTTTCTTATGTATGTGGCATGATGAGCCGTGTCTGGATCATCAGCAGCACAATGTACCTTTTCTCCCTCTGGGCAAATGTTGTCACAGTAGGGGTAGTTTGCTCAGTCCCACATTCAGTGATGGGCATTCATGACATCAGAGGAGCTGCACACTCATGGATGGTACCAAAGGGGAAAGCTGTGGTCAAACATAAATCACTGGACACGTTTGACCAGAAATTTGTAGAGGTACCTGACTTACTATTTATGAGCGCATGTGGATCTTTAACCCAACTTTTTGTTTGGCAGGTCCTTATTTGCAGGCATGTTTCAGCTCAGCTACTGGCCTTCCCTACGTGGCTGCCTTGTTGTGAGGACACAACACAGACTTGACACCTTTGATGGAGTCTGTGACTTCTCATCTTTCTTTTGCATACCTCCATATCTATCATCTGCATCATGCCAACAGTCCAAAAAGGAAACACTATGGCCATCTTCCTGATCATCCTGGCAACACTGCCAAGCTCCAGTCTTTAATGCTAAACTACAAATATCTTCTTAATGTGCGATAATATGGACAACTGGAAAGATTTTACATTTCTCAGTTGTCTCATGTTACCTCATGTTAAGATCAACCAGGTGTCCAAATTGGAAAAGCAAAAGCTTTTTAAGCTCTGCGTTTCCCCTTTAGGCACAGCAAGTTCTGGGTATTTCATACATGCCTGAAAGGCACACCAAGAAATTAGCAGCCTTCAGCTCCCTGGAGCCTTGACACTTCCACAACCTTTCCATACAATCTCCATCTAGTCAGTCAAAATAGAGCAGACCTCAACTGATCACTCTGGGATAACTGAGGCAGATGGGGACAGCCTTGCATCAACAGCTCTTAAATTTTACTTGTAAAACCTGAGCTGTAGTGCAGCAGCAACATTTTTAGACATTTAAGAACACATCGTTTGCCTTTGCCACACATTTACAACTTTCAATTAGTCAAACATCTCAGAGCCCTTTGAGCTGATGAGACATGACCTTATATGCAGATCTGTGCTGTCTGGAGAAATTGCATTTGATCATTTCTTGGATGACCGCGCTGCTTGACCTCTCCTTGCAGTTTCCTAATACAGCATAATGTTAAATTGAGAAGCAACCATAAAAAGTGTCATAACATCAGATGACACTTGGCACATTAACAGCAACAGCTGCTATTGTGGCCCAATGAGTGGTGCACATGAACCACAGCTGTGTTTCCACTCTCATTGTTTAAATTGCCTGAGGGACAGAAGCACAAGAGGGTTGGTATCATAGGTCACAGATGGAGAGACAATCATTTTCACATGGTAAAAAAAAATAATTTGCTGATTCAACATAAACAAAATAATTTGTCTGTGCGTTGTCTGGTAGCGTCAGTGGATACCAGCAGTAGAACTGGATGAATTACACAAGGACAAAGTCACACACCGTGTCCATGTTGTTTTTCTCTTTGACACAGACGTGGATCTGATGGGCTCAAGAAAGGACTTAATGTGTGATGCTGAAGCTTCTACTGAGCTGCAATAAGCTACAGGCTCTGATGGCGATATTCAGAAAATATTAATTTTCATTGGATCTGTAAGATATATGAACAAGCCAACTTTAAAACCACTGATAGATAAAGTTATTACCAAAGATAATCTTTGTACACTGGCACCTGTCAAGAGATGGGATATATTAGGCAGCAACTGATCAGTCATACTGTATCAGCATAACATATTGCCAGCAGAGAAAATAAGCAAGTGCTGAAAGTTGAATGGGTCTCAGAAATGACAGATTTTGTCAGGTGTTTCTGGGATGCAGTGATTGGTTGCTAACAGAAGTGCCCAACTTCTGAGTACAACTCTCTATAGCACCGAAGCTTGACCCAAGATTGGTCTGTGGATTTAGACACAATGTGCCCTTAAAGGCGTTGCATGATGCACCTATATATGTGAGACAGGGCTCTCACACTCGTCTCCTCTTTAAATAGATTATGACTATGATCGGGTGGATTTTAACCCAATCGATGATCTTTTCTTAACCCAAACAAGTAGCTGTAATTGTATCTATATGTAAATGAGTAACTTTTAGTGCTTAAACATAACCAGTGGGCAAAAGTGAAAAGTGAGTGGACAAAAGCAAAAACCATGAGCAACCATCTGTCTGTCCATGTTTCCCAGTGGAAGAGAAGGCAGGATGATGCACCACAGGAAGCATCAAGCCTGTGGCGATGGTATGACGCTCTGGGCTATGAACTGCTGGAAAATTATGGCTCCTGGCATTCATCTACATGTTACTTTCACCAATATTACACATCCTGACACTGTTGCAGACTACATAAACCATTTCAGTCAATGCTATTACCTGACCGAGGTGGCAAACCTTCAGGCAAACATTACATCCTGCAGAACAATTTGAGGTATAGAAAACTTCATATTTCCCAGATCTCACTGTGATCAAACATCTGTGGGATGTACTCAAGTACAGTACACATGTTCAAATCATGATGATCCTACTTCACACCTTACACCTTCATACCTATTACTCTCTGGGTGCCTGACACCATAGAATACCTTCAGAAATCCTGCTGTGTTTTGATCGGTCAGAGGAAACTGCACAATATTAGAATTCTTGTTTTTAATTTTGTGGCTGAGAAGCACTGAGAAAAGTAGAATCCTCTTGCATAATTCTCATCAGGAGCTCTGTGGCATACCACAGAGTTTTGGTCATGCAGCTTCATGAACCTTTTATGAGCTCTGTAGTGAGTGATACTTTTTCTCAACAGACAACAGGCTGTGTACATAACATTTAAAGCCAAAGCAGGCTTGCAAGCAGCCACTTTGTTTCAATATGATATTTTGTAAAACCTTTTAGAATCTATGAAAAAAAAAGCCTTAAATCAGTCCAAATTGAAGCAATACAAATTCTTTCATATAAGAAACGGGACCCCGGGTCCACTTAACAATATATTATGTGACAGTTTATCTAGCACATAATACCAACATTACATTGACACTAATGTTGACACTCAAACTGAAGATTTAGAAAAACATACTTTCATCAAACACATCAACGTAATTGTGGCTCTTTTCTTACCATCTCCATCGGCTTCTGAATCTGCTGCAGACAAGGAAGCAAACGAAACTGAAAAAAGCAGCTTTGAAGCAAACGCTTGTTGTTGCACAAAAACAAAAGACACACAGCTGCAACAGAGACCAAGCAACTCAGCTGTAACACAAGCACCATGCACCATCACATTTTGCTTTAAAAATCACTAACATCTAATCCACCTTGCTTACGCAAATTGAAACATTGTCCTTTTAACACGTCCAGTGTCACTAAGTGCATTAAATACATTTATGTATGTAAATAAAGCACGTTAGAAATACGTCAATCACTTATAATGGGAACACAAACATAATGACAAAATTGTACGTATCTTGCTGTTTTACATATACAGTATGTATGTCACATATGCAGTATGTAAAACCAACGGTTAAAGTAGACCTATTATACTTATTTGCAGCTTTATTTTTGGACTCTACTAGAGTAGCCCTGCATGATTCAAAATAACCCTTATTCATTTCATACTGGGCCTTGGTGCAGCCTCTTAGCTCATCCTCTGTTTGAAGCAAGACATTTTAGCTCTTCCCTCTTTAAGGCCATCCTCCTTTAAGCCAACTTTCTAATGCTTAGCTAGTTCTTGCAAGAGGACATTTTGAATAGCAGGTGGGAGCTGGTGTGCTCACAACCAGAATCAAGTATTCCCTTCCTGTCACATCATACAGATCTAAAAGCAGAGCAGTTTTGGGGGCTCTGAAACTTAATGTTTCAGCTTACGTCTACATACACTGACCTCAATATTTAAGACTACTGTATGTTACAGCATTACATACATGACAGAAGAAAGGCAAAGCATAGTAGGTCCACCCTAATTTCACACGTAACATATACTACAAGGTATATGTATGTAAAGTATAGTAAAGAAAAGTGAAGTAAAAAAACATCACAACATGTAAAATGAATGATATTGTTATTCGTGTCATAACAGCACAGCAGTCAGATATGTTACACACTGTAACGTATCTCTTAGTTCTGTGAAGAAAAACTTTTGTGAGGAAAAAAATTCATTTAGCCCGTTTACAAAATGCATAACAAAAGTTACGAGGATCACCTGAGACCAACCTAAAAACTTGCAACCTGAAGGAATCATGCATATACTGTCTTTTTCACACAGTGTGCCACATATGCGCTCATATGTGATTACATTAAATTGATACCACAGACGCATACATTAAAATAGAATGTAGATTCAGTGCCTCCATGTCAGTTCATTCCCACAATTCTGCCTTACCTCCATCATCAGGGGGTGCATCTAAGGAAATGAATGGACATTTACTTAATTCCAATATGCACCGAAATTAGTTACTACATGCAGTCAACTGAGAAGAATGTCTTTCTACATCATATGGACAAAAGTACCGGGCCACCTATTATTTATATACTTTTGTCCAATATAGTGTATTATTCCCTGACACTAAAAGACTCCTACCATATTCTTCAGGCTGTGGGCAAATATAAATAATGTTTTAAAAAAAAGCAAAAACAAATAGGTGTCGCGACCTGTGAAATGTTACATCTGGAAACGTTGCAAAGACAAAACAACAACTGGAAAAACTCACAAAAACACAGAAACTGGAAACATATGCAGACACTTTCTCATACTGTGCATGCCTGCAGTGAAACCCAGTGGTCACAGTGAGAAATGAAAGTTTAAAGATGTGGAAAATACATCCAGTTGCAGTCAATGAACAATATTAAAATCCTCACCGACGGCTTTTCATTGGCTGCAACTCATTTCTCAACAATCCTAAAGTATAGGTTTAAAAAAAATTAATGAACAGATGCTTTTTTTAATGAAAGAAAGAAAGAAAGAAAGAGGAAGATTCTTTCCAATTAGAGGGGTTATCAACACACAACAAAACAGAAAGACAGCATGGATCAACATCCACCTTGCATACATGTATAGATAACGTGGCATCATTTCACTGATTTTTGACATTACGTCATTTGATTGTAATATTAATGTTTCTAGTTTTAGTTAACACTAGTGATGCTCTCTCATTGGCCAGCTAAGAAATGCAAACACAATTTATGGGAGTGGTATAATAATAATTTCATTATCCCTGTCAGCAGCTTCCTGTTGTCTCAAGACAGGATGGAATTAGAGGCCTATCTTCTTGACTAAGTAATTGCTCAACTCATTATCTACAGCAAAACCACTTGTTCTGTATTCATCGGGTAATTAACCTTACAGATTAGTTAAAATGCATTTTAGAACACCCAGTTTAACTCAAACCCACTCCATGTCACTTATTAACAACGTGTAAATGCAGCGAATCACTCAAAGTCTCAAAAAATGACACAAAGAACGCCATTGTCCCTTTTCCTCTTCGGCTGCCTCCACTGGGGCTGCAATTAGTGGATGTTTGCTAGACACAGCAAATAAAAAATAAACCCACAGCAGCCCCATAGGAAAACTAACATTAGAGACACATGATCACACTTAAGTATGGCTTGTGGAAACCGAGGCACTTCTGCCAGAGCGCTGTCCGTGTGGCTGCGTAAGTTGGTCGGTCGAACAGTTGCAACAATTTCATAATGTATGTCATAAAAAATTCTTAAATACATTAAGCTTAAAATAGAGACCACATATACTAGCATGTTGGCACGCGTGAACAAAGATGCTCGCCTGCCTGACACAAGGTTTATGAATAAATGATGCAGTGCATACCCATTTCACACCATTATAAGTTGGAGCTTGCGCTTGTGTGACACATACAGTTGACATGACATGTGAGTGAAAAGTGAAAACGTGAGAGCTATAATCACGTCACCGTGTGATAATGTAAGACATACAAAAGGTCATTTGCGGTGGAGCGGCTTACTTACCCTCCGCTGGTTTCTCTGAAAAACACAAAAGGGGGACAAATTATTAGACGATATATTCTATACTTGAAATATGCTGTTTATCCTCTGTAATTATGGGGCAAACATATTTAGTAGAATAACTGTTTTGATTCTTTAAATTTGATGGTAGTTAAAATGACTGAAAGTTCTATAAAATTATTGTGTGATTAGGGTGCAACTGATTCACTAGTGAAGCTAGTAATCTTAGAGCATAAATACAAAATATGGCATACAATAAGAAGACACAAAAGTAGCTACTTTTGAAATTTCTATTAAGCAGTGTGGGGGGTAATTGTTGAAGCCTAAATCTGGTCAAAGGAGCTTGTCAACAAAAATAGAGGCCTATAATATACCCAACTCCCACAGTATCTTGATGTGGGTGACTGGAGTAGCTGCTAAAGGCCAGGGATGGTGTCTTATGACCCCCCCTGATAGTCATGCCACATTCTCTTAGCTACACTAAGTTTCCTTGAATAGTCACTCCAACTTGACCTGGTGTGGTTTACTGTTCACTTGGGGTTTGCCATAAATTTCTGGCTAAAACAGGTGTTATTACAGAAAATATAACCATGATTTATTATGTCTCTCTTTTTTTTAAAAAAGATCTTAAAGGTGTGGAATAAAATACTACAGGAAATTTCTGCATGCTTTAGAACAGGTGAAGGTGAACAGGTGAAGCCACAGTGGCATTCTAGTTAATGCTGCAATCAAACTCTATGCAACAAAAGGAAAAAATAAGATGTTTTTTTCAGTACACATCGAGAAAATTTGTCAAAACATATATACTGGAATGCTATTCAGAGGAAAAGGTATTTGGTATTAATACATCACATACCCTGTTAGAGGATTTAACACCTGCATTGAGTGTAAATCTGCCCCAGCATCTGCTAAGTCAGTCCACATGGAGTGAGAATCTTGATCATCTTCAACAAGTCTGTGATAAAGCAGTGTGATGAACTTCTGAACAGCTGCTCCTCACAGTTAAAATGTTCCCCTCAGAGACTGTCTGTGGGTTCGTATGAAGAGTTCTGCTAGACATGTAATTAGCAGATTTTTTTTTTTGAAGATGTGCTTGTTAGATGGAAATGTACAAATGTGAAAAAAGAGCAATTCTGTGCTTCCTCAGGAGAGGCAATTTTGGTAAAATGGTTGCATTAATTGTACAAATAACACTAAAAAGAAAAAAAAGCTAAATTAGCCTATTGTACAGTAAAATAAGAAAAAAAATAATATAATGTATTTTTATTATTTATTATTCTGGTGATATTGCAGCAGGCACACTAAACACATTGTATTTCTGTAGATATGTCCTAATTATGAGCATAAAGTGTGGCTTTATGTCAAGCTCTCGTTTACAGATTTTTGCATTTAAGAAAAACACACACACCGATAAGTAAATGTACAGCAATACAATAAATTTGATTTAACACTAAGATGAAAGAAGAACGAACACATACAGGTTACATTTCTATGTAACACCGCTATCGATGTGAACACAATATTCAATTAAATTCAGTTTTATTTATATAGCGCCAAATCCGTCGCCTCAGCGCGCTTAGGCATATAGGGATATGATGTAACAGTAATTTTAAAGCAACACTGGCAAGACAGAGATTGCTTTTAACTGGCAGTGTTGTGACAGGAAAGAGGCACATTTTCACACATGCACAGAACAAATCAGATCAGACAGCGACTCTGTTCACTGGAACAATGTCTGACACATTGTTCACAATAGTGTGAAGTCACGCTATTTAATGCATGTACGTCCAGAGGCAAGGGGCCTATGTAATAAATAAATCATCATAACTCTTTGAATTGCTGACTTTTTTTCAAGCCGTCTGACTTTTTACGAGTGTCCGACATGCATTCACGATCCCGGATACTTAGTTCGCTTTAAATTACACTGGTCTGTCATCCTAAAATGCTTACACGAAAGTAACAGTAGTGGCTGTATAATAAACTGAAAAATAAAATTCTCCAACTGCTTTTTGTAATTTCTGCCTGATCTCGATGCACTGGACACCTGGAAATAAGTAAATTATTCAAGTAACTGTGGGGAACTATATTTTTGTCATTAGGTGTTCTGGGTACAACACTTCATGAGCTTGTCATCGCTTGTCATACAGAAACACTTTCCAGTGGTTCTAATGTTACGCAGACGGTCAGGAAATGTAAAAACTGGCAGGATTACTCCTTCGTTTAAACAAGTTGTCTGTCCAGTCCTGTCAAAATCTTCTGACTTGAAGTGACAGCTTCAGACAACTTGAATCTAATTTGGCTCAAAGTCACTTCTCTTCAGTGCTGCCATCCATCTCTGTCCTCTAAGCTTATCTTTTAGTAATCAACAGAAAAAGTAAATGTGTCTGAACAAGGCTCTGCAGCTCTACATACTTTATAGGTACAATTCAGCCGCATGCATAAGTTACCATTGTATGTACTGTATGCCTTTGATGCCAGGAAACAGAATTAATGCCCTTGGTTACTTTTTTATATTTTTGAACTACTTAGTACATGAACACATGCATACTGTAACATAGCTGACTGACTTACTGACACAATGAGCAGCAATTGATAAAAGTATTTTTTTTTAATGACTGGCATAAACTTTTAAGTGTTTGCAACAGTAACGTAACAGTAAAACAAGTAAAATGTTATTTCTTGTTGATTAATTTTGTCATTTCTTTTAGAGTAACAAAGCCCAGCATTTTCAGTGGCTGCTCTCAGACTTCCTGGAGTACTGTGTGACTCTGCCTGACTTCAGGATTTTCTCGGGTGGACAGGAACATTAGTCTGTGCAGTAAGAGGTAACGTGGAGGGAATGCACTAGTTGCGCTGTAATCCTGGACATCTTACTTTGAAGGAGCATTTCTGTGGCCGAGATATTGAACTGCTAGCTGTGGAATGTGGCCGTATTACTTGCTGAGGGAATTTTCCTCTGTCACTGCAGTTGCTATTTGTATTCAGTTACAATCAATGCACTGCTCGGATTCTTCTATCAGCTGACATAGAGGTTGTCCAAAAGACAGTGGGTGTGGTGAATGGTTATGGATAATAAATGGATAGCCTGGACCTTCCCTTGCACCAGGCAGTGGACCACTTTCTCTAATATCATGTTTCAGCCCTGCTGCCACAAGGACAGGCACTGACAATCTTTCCTGTCTCACACCATAATACCTGCATGCGTGTGTTAAACTTTACTTATTAAGCTGCTTATTGCAATATATTTGGACTCACTGAGCTCTTTTTATTCTATTTCCTTTATTATTGAGCTCCTTTTTGTCTAATTCTTTGTCTATCTTTTGGAACAAATGCAGCATAGCTCATCTTCTGTTTACATAGAGTCAAACTCATTCTTTGCAAAAATAAATGTGTATCTGCTGATATAAGCGGATTACTTTTTCGATCAGTTAATTACATTTCTCTGCTAATTACTCTTATTATTTAATACACTTTATAAAGGAAAAATGTCATCATTCAATATAAATGTTAACTGCAATTTTTTACTAGGCATAATCTCTATTTTTGTCCCCATTGTGCATAGGTATTTCCACACAGAAAGTCAAAATGTTTGGGTTAGAATTGGAAAACTGACACTATTTGTGTTTCTCAAAATCCATTATTCATCATTTATTACCATTAAGTTAATTAAAGGTCTATCACTAAGTGAGGGAGTGACAGCAGATTGGTTTGTAGTGGAAGTACTTTATGGATTTTGGTTCATAGATTGTGTCACCAATTGTGATTTAAAGCCAAAGCTATTCATTCACAGAGTGGACATTAATCATTTCATCATTTTATGTTGAGGTTTTTGAACTCTTCTGAAGTCCTGGGGGATTGGAGAAACTTCACAGAGCAGTTTTGATTCAACTTTCACTCATGTTTCATGAGGTCACAGCAATGAAAGGAATTATGACCATGAATCATACCATTGCTTCCAACCACTGACTAGAAAAATGTCATATACTTAACTGACTACACTGGAGCAGTGCCACATTTAGGAGAGCATCAGGGTTGCTGACCAAGAAGGAACTCTCTAGGTGAAAGTGACAGATTACATAATGATTTATCTCAGTTGGGACTGCAGAAGCGTTGGGCAAAACCTGATACGTCAGGGTGTGTGAAACTCTATAAAAGTGGAAAAGGTCAGGGCTTACTGCAGAGTATTTTTAGCTGTTACTTGAGGGTGTGATCTGGGTGCTGTTAAGTGGAGTAGTGCAGAAAACCTTTTAACTAATGTCATGTAGAAATAAAAAAGATTATTCACATTGTGTGGAAACATGTAGTGTTGCAAGCTAGGTTAAAAAAAAAAAGTTGCCACAATTATTTTTTAATGTGACTGCAATTGAGGAACTATTTATAATAATATTGTATTCAGATTTTACATCAAGTATTTCTTAGAGGCACCGAGCAGAGCTTAAAAACTAGAAAGGGCCAGGTTATCTGATCTTCATTCTTTGAGCTTTGCAGTTAAGTTAGGCTTGGAATGACAGAGCAGTGGGTGGCGCAGACAGAGCATGCAAAGTGGAATCATATTCATATCACTCAGATAAACACTTTGGCTCTATAAGGCGAATAACAGCAATGCCTGGTTAGGTTTCTGGGATAAAAATAAAAAGGGCCTTGCTTAGATCTTTAAAAAGATTAGGGCAAGGAGGAGATACAGGGAAACACAGTTAAATGTTGCAGAGCAGAATTAGGGACAATGTGCTAACAACTCCAGCAAAGCCTGTAACATTCACTGTCACAATGTGGTCAGTGTGAGATGCCTTAGGGGAATGGGTCTAAGAGGATTGACGCGCTTCTGCACAGTCTTGGCCTGCAAAAGTCAGCTACCCCGGCAGACTCATTTGTCAGGGCAACAGAGTCCACCTGCAATCTTAGGTCGCTATCAGTTGAGTTAGTTAAGGTGATTTTGGATCGATCAATGTGGAAGGCAGTGGTGAAGGCCAGCAGACAACTACATATGAGAAAGTATGATGCGGTTGAAGATCTCAAAAATGTATCATAATTGGAATGACATAAAATGCATATTATCATAGCAATAGCAATAATGGATTTTTACCGCGAACACGGCACTTAAAGCAACGTCTTTTTTATCGTGTGTGTGTGTGTGTATATGTGAAGTGAATCAGTTACACTGACACAAGCTGACCTTCCTTAAAGGACTCACGTAAAGCTCCAGCAGTATTTACTTACAAAGTTGCTGCAGCTGGACGCTTGCCAATTTAGTCAACAAGATGGCAGTCCCTGCACTGATGTCATAAACGTACTCACTCTAGTGATGTAATAACAGCCGGCTATGTCATTATTTACTGCGGCTCAAATATTCTTTATGGACAGATAATGAAGAAGCAGACAGGCAAAATGCACGTCTTTAAGACGTGACTAACATCTTTGTGAAATGGGTAGCATTAACGGTGAATCGTTTAATTTATACATTAACAATAATGGATCTTATTTCCATTACATTTTGAAGGGATTACTCTGCAATGTTACCTTAATCTTACTGTACTTGACATGGTTCAAACTCACAGGCTAAAGTCCAGGTCATCCTCTCTAGTAGTTGTACAGCAATGTGAGTATAACATTTATAACTGAGCCACTTTCACCCCACCCTAAGTTTTGTCATCTGCTTGTGCCATATGCCATAAAAGCAGATTTACCATTCAGAATCATTCCCATCTCATTTTCACAGCCTAATATTACTTGGATGTGCTGTGAACAAATGTGCATGGTTTAAAAAAATAATCCACCTTGTTTATAGTGCATTATATGTTGATTCATATATAGAAAATCCAAAAAATGTCAAAAAGAGTACAAAACAGTTAGCCATTAATTTCTGCAACATCCTTGTGAATTTACTATTTATCCTTTTCACGTCAATATAGGTCAGTATACCAAACCATTCTAAAGTCAAGCATGAAAACTGCCGCTGAAACTCAGGCTCCAAACTAATTCCAAGGAATTATGATATTACAAAAAGTATCTGCATACCTTCACGGACCGGCTCGGGCATGGTTATTCCTGTGTCTTCTCTTTGCTGCTGGAAGACTGAGTACTTGTGAGGCTTTTTCCTTTTTATTTCTCCCCTCTCTCTCTTTCTGTTATTCAAAGCTTTGCTGGCACTCAAGTCACCCACGCCCTCCAGTGAGCGAAGAGTTCTGGAGATAGGACACCCTTGAGGAGTTCAAGAAGAGACACGCTCAGAGTGAGACTGTGTTAAGGTGGAGACAAAAGAGGGTAAGGCGATGGTGAAAAGGGTCACATTTGCAGGATGACCAGATTAGTGGGCTGACTAAACCTGTTGAGCTTTTAAATCTTTGCCAGATACATACAGAATAAACTGAAACCAATACTAGGCGATCCAGTTGTTGACACTTTATCTAGTTTCTTGTGGTGTCAGACTAATCGCTCAATTATCACCTTGTATGCTCACATTAAAATGAAGATCAACAAGTGTTTGCAAGATTTTTTTTAGGTCTATTTTACTACACTTAATACTCTGGCAGAGATTTTGTACTGGCTATAAGAAATCTAGAAGGTATGAAAGGTATTTTACCCCAGTAGTTTTAATAGATGGTTGATCCACACACACTGAAGACCATATCTGATACATGCAGTACTTTTTTTTTCAGAATTTAACAAGTATACCCATTTTAACCACGAGTACAGACGTTTAAGATATTAGAGATGATGGTGCAAGGACTTTTTTGCTTTCTGGTGGACAAATAGAGAAGAAATGTATGTTAAATATGTTACAACAGCCAGTTAGCTTAGCTTAGTATGAAAACAGAACAAAGGCAGAAATAATTAGCCTTGCTTTCTCCAGAGACAAGACAATTTACATATAAGTATAAACAGGCTATAATGAGCCCTCTGCCCTCATTTAATGGGCGCTCATAACGTATTTTTAATGGAAATGGCAAGAGTTTGGTTTTGTTTTACGGGCGAGGCTAGGTTTTTTTTGCAAAGCTAAGCTAATTATTTGCTGGCCAGCTCCTTTAATTCCCCTCATGAATTGCACTCGAGCTCTTAGTTGAGTAAAGGTACAGAAATGTTATCTGTAATAAGTAAAAATGGTAAATGTTATTTTGCACTGGGGCTCCAAAAATGTGGCTCTCAGGACTTTAAGGTCTTTCTTTGTGGCTCAAATGGGACCTCAACAGATAACTGAAAGCAACATTTAAGGTACAGCTATTGCAAATGGTGTGAGTAGCAGTAGCATGGTGCATTTCCTTTTCCTTTGCATTTCTTTGTGAGGATTCAGGTACTATGCATGTCTTTGTAACTTGTTGCGTTCTCCTCCTTCATTTATCAGAAATGTGCATGCATCAGCAGAAGCATTAGAGACAAGACCCCTGCTCCTGGGGTCAAAGCGTGAATCCGTGAAAGGGACAGGAATGTAAGGCATGGGCACAACTGTCTGCAAATTAGGTAGTCTAGTGGGCAAACAGGTGGTCCCAAACCCAATATAACTTAAGTAATTAATCTGTAGCTGAGGGGGTTGAAATATCTCTAGAGAGAGAAAACATGATTGGGAGCATGAGTAATTTATTTTCTGTATTTTTGGAACTATTTGGACAGGTCATCTTTATGCTGTACTAAGATGATGACGCTAGAGTCAATGTGCAGATTTAATGTGCAGACATTAGAGCTTTTAATGTCATTTTTTTAAAGAACCTGGAACTAAGAAGGCTACATGTCACAAAATTTCAAATTATTGCTTTGCAACCCTTCGTGACCTCAAAAGCTGGCGTCGTCGAGTACATTTACTTGCACTGTTACAGCAGCATGTAAGTGGTGAACAGTAAAGCTCATGCATGACAAGTAGAGTGGGCTATTTAAAATAGCCCTGATGCAGGAAATGAAATTACAAAGAAGTTAGATCTTGGCAGTGAGAGAGAGTGAGTGAGTGTGTGCATGTGCAATAAGAGACAGATAAGGGCAGCATGTATATTAAGTTTCTCAGAGAACACTGTGCAGTTTAACTCCTCAAAGAGCATTTTAAGTGGTGATCAGATGATTAATTGGCAACAGGAAAATAACCCTTCCTTCTCAGCATCCAGTGTAGCTAATGTGATTAGTCAGTGATTATTCAAGAATACGTGATAGAGTTTTAGGCAGTGTCTGCAAGTACAAATTGAAATTTTGAATTGAAAGCACTCTAGCTGATGCAGCATTTTAGAAGAAATGCTGAAATTACCACTTCAAGCCTCTAGTGTTCAACAGCTGTTAAACTGACAAAGCCCCCGGGAGCCCGGGGATGCTCTCTTATATCGCTTCATATTTTTCCTGTTAGCTTTTCTTCACTTTCTTGCATTTTCAAGCACATATTTCAGCGTTTTCATCTAAACACTGTAAACTGTATTGCAGATATTGGAGGTGACAGATTTTGGTACTTAAGATTCCACCTTTTATTAATCTACAGCCACTCTCCCGGGTTTTATATATTCCTCCACTCCTGCATTTCTACAAATTCACATTCATGACTGCCACCGCAAATGTTTAGACAGATATTTTATCAAGTTCGCCGATGATTCTGGCCTTTTGTTGGAGGTGATCTGAAGCTGTCATTGGTGACTTTGTGGTATGGCAATCGTTGCTTCCAAACTCACTCAACAATTTAAGAGGACTGAGCTGGAGGAAAACTAGAAATATCTAAGGACTTTTACTGATAGAAAACTTCATAGACAGTTACGCATATAATTTGTAATTTGCATTTAATTTTCCCAAAAGAAAGTCAGATCTTTCAACATCTGCTAACTTTATGAAGCGGTTTTACCAGATTTTATTGCAGTAGCTCTCTGACTTATCAATAAGCAGTTGTTGATAAGAAACTTTTATGAAGAACCCCAGTATAGTTACTCCTGCGAACACAAATAAATTAAATGTGTGGCAGTCATGTGCCAAAGGGTTTTGTTTTTTTGCCCACTTATTCACATTGAATTGATTTCAAAGGAACCAGAATCTGATTTATTCCTTCTGTAAATAGATTTATTTAAACATAAAATTCAGCAGCAGTGCTTTCCTCCATCGCAACAGCTTGGTAATTTACACTAAAGACTGACCAATTGCTTCACTGTCTGGTGGGCAATGTGACTGCATTAGGCTCTTAAAAAAAATTACACCACCATACTAATATATTATCATTTTCATTGATTTTTTTTTAAATATTAAATTTATAATGAATTCATTTTCATTAAGTATTTTTATTTGTAAACCCGTATTTTCTGATAAAGCTCATAAAGGTTATGTTTGAATTATATGTATTTATAATTTTGTCATGGCTAAGAAAGATACTGTCACATCTACTTTCAACGAGTTTCTAATTGGATTTTCCGCCTGAAAATATTTTTATACTTGATATCAATATTTTTTTCATTAGCAGACTCGGAGTTTGTGTCTCTCAGTTGAAAGTTGTTGATGTTTTTTATCCCACTGTTTTTACATAACACTGAAACGATCCCAGCAAAATAATTACACAATTCCTGGTTTACAGGTCTGATTACATTAATCTCCCACTCATGTATGATACCATGGCTCCATCTTGTGGAAACATGAGGGAATGTCACAAACACCAAGGAAGCAGTTTAAACTCAATAACTCAGCAGACGCTGATTTACTGGCACTTTTTAAACAACAATAATTCATTTGAAGTGAAATGTTCTTTTTTGCTTGGTATATAGGATAGAACCAAATGCTCGTGGCTTGTTGTGAAGGCATCATCCTGTTTGGATTCAAATTTCAAGATATTATATGTGATGGTGCTCATAAAAAGGCAAGCACAGACAAGTATTTGATACCTTTTTCGCTTCTTTTTACATTTAACTTTATTGGGCTAAAGCACAATGCAAATACATAACATGCAGAGCCTCACTTTAGAAGCACGGTATGCAGGTTGGCTGGACAAACATGTACATTTTCTTGCCATTATTATAATATAACTTTGCCAGCTTGCAAGTGAAACTCCCAAATAAAAATCTTGTGCTATAAATGTTAGTAATCACTTTGTTGTCATTCATTTTTTTCTTTAAAGATGTTGACAAATGAATGAGAAATGACAAGTACATCAAGTCATCAGATTGTGTGCAAGCAAAGGACTCATTTGGCAATTTCACAGCTCTTCTAGGCCCCCAAAGTCTATATAAAGATTAATTACTTCATTTTAAACTTTGTAATATATACGATGTACCATTATCTTGCCATTAACAAACAGTGATGGCTCTTAGATATTTAAAACCACAGCAGCAGGATTTATACACAGACAAGTCATTCCACAGAGTTCATTATCTAAGACTTTAAAAGGCACAAATGGGTCATTTTAGTGGGGAAGCTAGCTGAATGCCCGAATCACTTCTTCTGAATTGTCAGGTTTGCCCACATCTCTTTCTAAAAGCACGGGGATGATTTATCTTTTTTTTTTAAGCCTGTTATTTTTCAAAGAACTTACTTTGCATTTGTTATTGTTATTTTAATGTTTGAACCCACATACTGGAAATGATAAGACTTCATATCATAGACAGAAAAGACTGAACTTGAGTTGTGGTGAGGGGTGATAAATTAAAATACTGAGGAGCACAATGCTACCTGGGGAATTAAATGTTATCTTACCAAAGCAGTTTTATTACAAATTTACAATAAGACACGTTCATTATTGATGAGGCACACGCAGGACCAAGATATTCGTAAGAGTTTATTTAAATGAAATGGGCAGGGGGCTGGAGCTACCGGGGAAGAAAAGCTGCTCAAAATCCAAGATGAAAATACAAATACTACTGGGAAATTAAAATACTATTTTATTTAAATTTTAACCTCAAGAGGCCTCACAGTTTTTCTCAGTTGCTTCGGCGTGATGCTCACCACTTCCTACTGACTTATACTTTATGACCTTGGAAGGAATACTGCAGAAATGTGGGCCTAACGTAGAGTAAAAAGTGCTCAGACATAAAAATTAAATGTGAAGATTTCATTTGAAACTTTACAAAACTGCTGAAAGGAAGAAAAGCAAAATCATACATATGAAACTATAAGCATTAGAAAACATCCGAGAACATGCACTATATTGCCAAAAGTATTCACATGCCTTGAATGACATATAATTCTTAATCCACAGTGTTTAATATGATGTTGGCCCAACCTTTGTAGCTATAACAGCTTCAGCTTCTCTGGGAAGGCTTTCCACAAGGTTCTGGAGAGTTTATAGGAATTTCTGCCCATTCTTCCAGAAACACATTTGTGAGGTCAGACACTGATGAGCTCGCAGTCTCCGCTCCAATTCATCCCAAAGGTATTCTATCAGGTTGAGGTCATGACTCTGTGCAGGCCAGTCAAGTTCTTCCACACCAAACTTGCTCATCCATGTCTTTATAGACCTCAGAACAGGAAGGGGCCATCCCAAAACAGCTCCCACAAAGTTGGGAGAATGACATTGTCCAACATGTGCTTCCTTTCCTTTCACTGGAACTAAGGGGCCGAGTCCAACGCCTGAGAATGACCCATTCTTTCACAAATGTTTGTAGAAGCAGTCTGTATGCCTAGATGCTTGGTTTTATACACCTGTGGCCATGGAAGTGATTGGAGCACCTGAATTCAGTGATTTGGATGGCAAGTGAAAGTTTTAGCCAAAATAGTTTAGCACCAACTACTCTATGGTCCAGGGATCCTCAAATCCAGGTTCAGTGTACTGCAGGGTTTATATATGTCCCTGATCTAACACGCCTGAATCAAATGGCTGAATTACCTCCTCAGTATGCAGTCAAGTTCTCCAGAGTCCTGCTAATGACTTCTATATGACTCAGGAGTGTTGAAGCAGAGACACATCTAAAACCTGCAGGACACCAGACCTCAAGACCTGGATTTGAGGATCACTGCTAAAGTCCAATAAAGTCATGCCTCAAACATTCAGCAGCCTCTGTAGGTACATTAGGTCCACCTGTTCAACAGCCCATTAATGCAAACATCTAAACAGTAAATCTCATTTACGTCTGACCTTGAAGGAAATGGACAACAGTAACAGAAGACCACATGGGGTCCACTCCTTTCAGCAAAGAACAGGCAGCTGAGGCTACATTTTGCAATGACTGAGTACAATTTGACAACAGAAGATTGGAAAAACTGCACTCCAGTGGCGTCCATAGTCATCAGATCCCAGTCCAGAAGCGTACCTTGGGGATGTGGTTAAATAGTAAATTTGGTTGACAAATGTTCAGCAACTGTGTGATGCTGTGTGATGCTATCATATCAATATGTAGCAAAATCCAGTATCTTGTTGAATATATGCTGCAAAACTCTGAAGGCAAATAAATGGGGGTCCAACATGGGACACATACAGTACATAAGACAGGGAGTATGTCTTTCTATTTGTTGCAAGTTAACTTCTGATTACAGTGCATTACAGGATTTGCTCTTCCATCCATCCATCCATCCATCCATCCATCCATCCATCCATCCATCCATCCATTTTCTTCTGATTATCCAATTCAGGGTCACAGCTGGAGCCTATCCCAGCTTTTGAAAAAAGTTTGAAGTAATTTGGTTGAAAACACTAATGCAATGCTGGACAATATTTAAGAAAGTGAGCAATCCAGAGTTGGGAGGATGAATTTTCGAAAGTAAGATCTGTAATGCAAAATCTAAAACCTCAAATGCTCAATACCTAAAACCATCAGCCCAATTTAACTCTAGCAAAACTGAGGTGAAAAGGCAGAGGCTATTTATGGAGGCAGTCTACACTGAGAAGTGCCCAGGAGGTTTAGCAAGTACTAACCACAGATGCTGCACCGCAGTCTTTACTGCAAACAAAATGGTGCCATCCATGTGTATGTACAGTTGTGTCACAGTGCACTCACTTGCATGCACAAGTGTGGAGAGACTTCCAACAAGGTGGCACTGTAGCTTAATAAAAAGGCAAACAAACAAACAAACAAACAAAGGATTACAGGGGAAAACTAATGCTTTTGCATTTTAAAAAAAAAAAAAAAAAAAAAAAAAAAGAAAAAAAAAAAAAAAAAAAAAAAAAAAA
>VUQK01015897.1:0-13296 GCA_015106715.1 Bujurquina vittata
CCATTGATTTATTTAAGAAAAGGTGGAATCCACATAGCATGTTTGTAATTGACAGTATAGCGTGTAAAACTACTGAGATATGGATATATACGCATGTATATAGGTTTTTATGTGGGGGTGGACACGTGCGTGTACATGTATATACGGATGTATGGGTGTGTGTATATGTATGTATGTGTGTGTGCGCATACATATATGTGTGTATATGTATATATAAACGTGCGAGTATTTGGATATATAGATATATGTATGTGTGCGTAATTTGCTCTTTTTTTAACCCCTCCATGATGTAGAAGAAAAATTATTATTAGTGCTATTTTTTTTCCCAAGACTACCACTCGCCAATATGTTCAAAATGTTTTTGAGGTTCAGTTCCTTTATTTTATTTGTTTTTGGTGTACTGGTACTAAATGTGAACAAAGATTTCTACTTTAATAATAAAGTACACTATTGTTCAAAAAAAAAACTAATGTATTGTGATGAATTCTGAAACCTGACAGAAATGCTTCAAATAAACCGTTCCTCTGCACATGATCAGTTAGCTCTTTTACAACTACTTTTTCAAGAATCTTTGAGAGAAAAGGAAGGTTGCAGGTTTAGTATCCGCCCCACTGGATCCCCCGGGGGACCTGGTTGCAAGCCTTCTCTAAAACCACAAATCACACAATTTAAAATAACGACCCCAGAGATGTTGTTAAGATGGCTGCTGAGCTGCTGTTAGAAGGACTTTGGTCAAAGCTCTTTTGGTGCAACAAAGTGGATCTACAAAAGCACCAGTGACCTTGTTAGTGTTAGGGTGAGATGTGCCATTTTATTCAGAATTAAAGTGAAATGACTGCTAGTTTAGCACGTGGCTAAAACACAGTCTAACAGTATGTGGTTGAGTGGAGCATGCTGACAGGTTGCTCTGGGCTACAAAGAAATAAAAGATTATGTTATAATGACATCATTTGATACTTCAGAAACGATTAAAATCTAGCTGCTCGCAGTCAGATTAAACTCTGAGTTGCTGCAGCTGAAAACACTTTAGACTGAGGAATGAGCTAAGTGCAGGAGATTTGTTTCGGTGATGAATGAGAGGAGCAAGCCTCATACATCACCCCAGTGTTAACTAAACACTGGTGTTTGTGAATCACTTTGCTCCACATGGTCCTCCCACCATGCAGTGAATTTAAAAATGTATCAGGAGCACCCCGTAGAGGGCATGGATCTGTTTTAGGCCACAGAGAGAGGGCTCAGTCTGCCCGAATCACTGCTATCAGAGCGAACACCTGAAGTCGCGCCTGTTGCTGTGAAATTAGCAGATGATGACATTGGGTGGAGTTTCCTTCTGGTCTTCAGTTCATGACCTTACAGACACCATGGGGTGGGACCACGGGGTGGATCTGACTGGCATCTGCCTGCAGAGGAAACAAACACTATGTGTGTTACTACCGCTGAGAGAAAAACACATCACAACGCACTCATATCTCTGACTTAATAACACAAATACTGTCTGTGCAAATACTCAAAAAGCACTTAAACAGTAACATCCTCAGGCTCTCCACAAACATCGAATCATTATCATTAGGGGTGTTTATTCGTAATCTCACCGCTCTTTACGACAGTAAGACAATTAGCTACCATCCAAAAGGTAATGTCGTATAACTCAGCCATAAAACAAATATTCATAGGACTAGTTCATGCTGCAGCTTGTTACCCTGCCTGTTCAGAGAAGCAACCCAGAGGCAAACTAGATAGATAGATAGATAGATAGATAGATAGATAGATAGATAGATAGATAGATAGATAGATAGATAGATCTGTCAGAACTATTGGGAGATAATGATCAGCACATAAATATGAAAACTAAAAACAATTGATTGTACAGAATATAAAATTATTGATCTTGATCATTTTTACTAACACACACAGTCACTGTGTATTGAAGAGCAGTTTAAAAGGACTGTGAAAATGGATGGACCAATGCCAGTAATTTTAATATTGGAATCTTTAATAGAAATTTCTCCAAGATTTTCTAAGTTTTTTTTTTAAAACAACTCTTAAAATATTTAAATCTCCTTTGAACCAACTTCAAAGGTCCAGATAAAGTGAATCTTTTTTTATTCATAGGTCTCAGAAAAGAGGCCGAGAGGTTTCTTTGCACATAGATGAAACTGATAAATTAAAATTGCGAGTAGCACCTCACTTGCAATAGGTAATATTTTGGAAAGTGAGATTTAGAAATCAAATGTTTGTAATTGGTTGTTTGTATAGACCATCAGGGGCGTAAATATAAATAAATATAACTATAAATTATCATTGGATAAAACCAATAAGAATGCATTTTTGGCTTGTTCAGGTATGCAGTTTACTGCAAAATGCACAGAACTGAATGCACATCTTATTTTCTGCTTGTTATAGCTGTGATACATGCCACTAAGAGTCTTGGAAACAGCTGCAATCATGGTGCCAAAGTTTGGCTGTCCTCTAACTCTTTGCTCAGTCCTCACTCCAAATGTTTAGAGCTGAGCCCCAAATTTCGCGTTGTCAGTACTGGTGTTTTGGTGAAACAGACCCAAACAGGAGAATGCATCTGCTGCTGGTTTTCTCTCATTTTTGGATCTGTTTCTGAAATAACCGTCAAAGGGAAGCTATTAATGGAACTTTGAACTGGGTTGGCTTTATGTTTCGATCCTTCCATCCATTCTCTTCCACTTATGTGATGCAGGGTTGGGGGGCTGGAGCCTATCCCAGCTGTCACAGGGTACAAACAACCATTCACACTTACATTCATACCTATGGGCAATTAAGAATCTCCAGTTAACCTAACCTCACTAACTTCATGACCTTCCTGTGATGCAACAGTGCTAACTACTGAACCACCTTGCTGCCCTGTGTTGTCTAAATCTTATAATATGTAATGTGTAATTTAATAAATTCCTGCAGCCTCACACAGCCTATCCATTCACAGACATCACATATTAATTCCGATTCCATAATAATTCCTTGCTCTATGAGAAGCCGATCAGGAGATCCTGCACCATCCCCTCAGCTATGCTTGTATAGGCTCCAGCTGCTGGGGGACCTGCCATGATACAATGAGCACTTGCTCGTGTGCTTATACCACTGCTGCTTTTCTCTGCTCTCTCGTGTAGTTCGTCCTGTTTGGTGTCCAGAGTCTCTGCAGCCTCCTCTTTCTGTCTTCTCTTTCCGTCTATTTTCATCCTTCAGCTGGTTGTAGCAGATGGCTCCATAGCCTCCCGAGCCTGGTTCATTGGACCATTTTCTGTGGTATTCTGACACCCTTGTGCCAACTCCACCTACATAATATCGTAGGATTGTGTCTAAATAGCTGATGGCACAATAGAAATTTCACTTCTCATTTAATGGCCTTAAATGACACACATGCAAAGGGAGAATGCATCATGACACGTGAAAGGACTTGGAATATGTTTTGTTTGCTATTTCCCAAGATCAGACTGACTCTTGGCCCAGCATGATGCAGGAAATAGTCTGAGCAAGGAGCATGATATAGTACACTCATTGCAGCACAGCTCCTCGTCACTCTTATGCTGGACATCTCTATGGCTTAACACAAGCCACTGCCAGTTGCCTAAATGCTGTCCTATTGCCTGGATTTTGGAGAGCTCGTTCACTGAGACTGAGTGTTTGGCACCCTGGATAACATTAAACAATCAAATTCAAATCTGTTCTGAACTCTTGTGGTCCTGGTCCTGGATCAGTCACACCATGAGGTTTGATTTAAATATTCAGATTCTTGGTTTGTCTTGTGTTACGAGTATGCTTTCCTTTCCCCTGTATTTCATCCTGCTCCCTGATCCTGGTGCTTTGGTTTAGTTCCTCCTTCATGTGTCAGACCCTTTGTGTGATGTTCTTTCATGTGTCTGTGTTCATCAGGTTCCCTCAGTGTGTCTGCCTTCTGCTGCTGGGTCAGATCTGTAGTGTTCAGGTCTACGTTCCCCAGTGACTGTCAGCCGTGTTCCCTGGTGTGTCTTATCTCCCTGATTTCCTGGTGTGTATATATTGTCTGAGTGCTCCTTTCATTCCCCAGAGCTGCAGTATGTGCCTTGTGTTCCTCTTAGTTCCTGCCTTGACTGGGTTTCTCTATTTGTTAGTCCACAGGACACAGGAGATTTTCCTGTGTCCTGTATCCTGGGCCCTGAACCTGCTAGCTGCACAGCGTCCCCGTAAACACTGTACAGGAGTGTTGGTTCAAGTGTTTCTGTGGTATACTGAAGGATAATGACAAGTATTTCATAGGTTTCAAGTTTAGACTCAATATTTGACGTGTTCTTCTGCAATTCGTCCTGGCATGCTGTCAATCAACATCTGGGCCCATCCCTGCATACTTTATGCTTGGAGTTTGTCAGAATTTGTGGGTTTTTGTTTTTCCTCCTGCCTCTTGAGGATTGAGCACAAGTTCTCAATGGAATTGAGGTCAGGGAGTTTTCTGACCATGAACCCATGTTTTGTTCATGGAGCCGCTGAGGTTATCGCTTTGCCTGATGGCACAGTGCTCCATCATCATTGTTCCTCAGACTGTTCTTCGGCTGCCAGGAAAAGCTGCTCTAAAGATGTTTTGGTGCCATTCTTTATTCATGGCTGTGCTTTATAGCAAAATTGTGAGATGAGAAGTAACCCCACACATGAATGAATGAGTCCCAGGATGCTTTACTGTTGGCGTGACACAGGATTGATGGGAGCACTCAGCTTTTATTGTCCAGACAATCATTCTTTCAGATGCCCCAAACAACTGGAAAGAGGCATCACAGAAAAAATAACTTTATCCCAGTCCTGGAGTGGCTTCTTTGCGGTCCTTGACACCAGGTCCTCCTCCAAAACTCTTTACTTCACTGCACGTGCAGATGCCCTCACACCTGCCTGCTGCCATTCCTGAGCAAGCTCTGCACTGGTGGTGCCCCTGTGCACCTTTAAGAGACGGTCCTGGCACCCCAAAGCCTTCTCCACAACAATTGAATTTGCAGCAATCTTTTATAGACAAATCACTGCAATTAAAGTGATTAAATCAATTCATTTTAACAGTCAAATCACTTTAGTAAGAACAAAAAACATTTGCAGTAGTGTTATGTATGCATACAGCACCACTACTCCTAACACACGTACAGATGTTGCCTAATTTAGGGAAGGAGAGTTAGATGGAGGCCAAAGAGAAGATGGAGAGATGATGTTGAAGAGCTGTGAGGCAGCAAGTAGATGGATATCGCAGAATTGGAGAGTGTGGCGAGGTGTGGAGGCCTTCTGCCAGCAGTGACGTGATGTGCTAATGTTATGTTGGCTAACTTTATGTGCCCCAAGCATCCAATAACAGGTCAAAGTTGCTATAAAATATCTTAACACTCTGTTTTGTTACAGGCTCTAGCAAACCCTACGCCAGTGCCCACAACGACAACCAATTCTGCCATGCACAAGATCACCTCCACTTCAAGGTGGTCGAAGATAAAGATTGTGACGAAGCAATCTGGGGATGAATGCATCACAGCTATAGAAATTGTTCCACCTGTCGATGGAGCCGAGAGGCATTCGATCCCAATCAGCCGTCCTCGGACTGTGGCGAGAAAATTTGCAAGCATTGCTAGAAGCCAAGTGAGAAGAAAAAGACAGATGGCTGCCAGAGAAAAGAAAGTAGGTTAATACATAAATAAGCTTACGATGTGTAATAAACTGATGAGTGTGCACAGATGAAGTTTTAGTTTGCACAGCCGTACAGTGGGATCCAGTTTGGGGGAATCAGTAAGGTGCAGTTCACAATTTGCAGACTTAAATTATCCTGCAGCAGAAAATCTATAATTACCTATGAACTAGCACAAATTAAAAAAAATCTATGAAAAAGTGGTGCTTCCAGCTGATTTTATTCTGAAACTCTGAGCATTCTGT
This sequence comes from Bujurquina vittata, assembly GCA_015106715.1. NCBI lineage: Eukaryota > Metazoa > Chordata > Actinopteri > Cichliformes > Cichlidae > Bujurquina > Bujurquina vittata. The sequence goes on from VUQK01015897.1 coordinate 5,899, forward strand.
TACCTCTTTGGACTGTGGGAGGAAACCGGAGTACCCGGAGAACCCAGGCAGATACAGGGAGAACAATCAAGCTGCCCACAGACAGGTCCCTGTGGGGATTCAAACCCAGGACTTTCTTGTTGTGAGGCAACAGTGCTAACCACTGCTCAACAAAATGATTGGCTAAAATGGATGGTTGCTGATTGTGTCGTGGGTTGATGAAAAACAACAACAAAGTAAAGAGGGGAGACAAATTGTTTACATACACACAAGGTTATTAGGGACAGGGTACACAGCTGAAACCAATCCGGGACAACGAGACAAGGGAAGCAAGACTAAACATAGTTCACACATCAAAGTAAAACAGGAAGGAAGTCAGACAGGGAAGGGAGCTGAAGTTTCCTGTGGATGTTTACAGATTCGTTGGGTGGATCTGTTCTGTAATGTGTCTTACCCCAGTGGAAATGATACTGTCTCAGCCTTTCTACCAGCAGAACACAGGGTCTTTGACAATCAGATACGAGTTAGTAAACCTTATAGAGTTACGTAATTAGTTCCTAACCATTTGCTCTGTTTTAGGCTCTAACCCAGTCAGTACAGGCCAGAGGGTCATGATGAAATGCAGCTACAAGGCAGATAGCAGTGACTTGTTGTATGCAGTAGGAGTAAGAGCCATTTATCTCAGCTGTAAGATGCTTTTAATGCGCTCAGCCTTCAGATGACCCGTGCCCCGGGCCACAGACAATGTTCTACATTCTATTATGATGTTCTGCGTAAAGGTACAGCTGAATGTCTGTTTAGAATAAATCAGCACTTCTGGACCTCATACCAAAAGAATCTTTCTCACCATTGTAGCCACCATAATAACTACACTGGTTAGTGTCATGGTCAGCCTTCATAATGAGCATTAGATCTGTGAGCTGCACAGCTGCCACCTCACGGCAGTGTGTGAGAAGTTCACATTTACACACAAAGAGCTGACACAAAGTTCACAGAAGTTCACAGCAAGTTTTAATTCTATGCAAATTGATTTTGCAGCTATCAGTGAACTACAGCGGCCAGCTGAGTATCCGTTTCTTCTCTCTCCTTTCCTTCACAGGTGACCAAGACTATCTTTGCCATCCTGCTGGCCTTCATCATTACATGGACGCCGTATAACGTGATGGTGTTGATCTCGACCTTCTGCCAGTCCTGCGTGCCTGACACAGTATGGGCGATTGGCTACTGGCTGTGTTATGTCAACTCTACCATCAACCCAGCTTGTTATGCACTGTGCAACGCCACATTCAAAAAGACTTTCAAGAACCTGCTGCTGTGCCAGTATAAAAATATAGGGACAAGATAAAATAGCAGCAGGATATTTAAGATGGGATGGAAGGGAAGGGGGTTCAAGAAGTAGGCAGAAAGGAAATATTGTTTAAAGCTGAGAGAAAGAAGAATGAGGGGACTTAATGAAGGATGTCAGAATTGGGTGAAGGGTGCCTTCTGAGGACCACACACTTTCAGTGGATTAACAAACATGATTTATTCTGCACATGAATGAGTCATCCTGTTCATGCAGGCTACGCAAAGCGTGAGTGTAAACCAGAGATTCTTTTACCTGTCTAACGTCCCAAAACCACACTGTGATTAACAGTGTAATAACTCAAAGAGAAGATGTTATTAGAAACTGTACGAGTAACATTTAGAGGCCGAGGCCTGGCTTTATGTGCTGATGAATTAGAAATAATGGATGCATGGGAGCTTGGCTTGGTCGCTGTGTGTATGTGCATATGTACGTATGTATGTATGCATGTACAGATACACTGTATGGATGGCTCTTTTAACCTTACCTAAGGAAGCGCTGTTAAACTCTGGTTTTGACTGCTCAGCAGAGGTTTGAGCTCATGGTGTGTGAGTGAGTGCCTGTGGCAGCAGTTGGCTGCTGGCTGTGTTGTTACAACTCCACCTGTATTGTTACACACCAAACAACATCACAAAACAACGCACAAGATCAGATGGAGGCGTGAGGAAGAGAAAATACTGTCAGTGGGCTGCAGAGGAAAGCAGCAATTGTTAATTTAGCTAGAATAAAACAGAGAATATTTAAATTCAGCTGTAACATAGCACCACACTTCTTTAATGACTGGAATTCAGAAATAGCTTCATAACTCACAGCAATGCAGCTGCGGCTGCAGCCACAGTTTCAACAGTCTCTGCAGCCAGTCAGCAAAGAGAGAAACATAACTCACAGTGATACAGCTGGAGCACAGGATGCACACGAAGCTGCCTGAAATGGCAGATCAAACAAACCGCAGAGGTGCAGGAACAGTGCATGGAACATCAGAGGGGAGCGCAGCAGCGTGACAACATCAGAGAATAACAACACTGAACGCTCATACACACTATAACACTATAACCACTGTGTTTTGGTCACTTTAGGAGCTGGCAGAAAATAATTTGGTGTCTCAGCCATGACCAGTTTTTAGGTCACATGCTAGAAAAATACATTTCTTCTATAGCACCAGTTCACAACCACAGGCCCTTTGATTGTAAGAGAATTCCTGCTGGAAATGTGACCGTGGTTCTTCTTTTAATAGAGGATCCATTATGCACATCTGAGTGTCCTTCATAAAGATGGTTAGCCCCAACTAGCTGTTGATGTATTCATCAGTGTGTTTGTGATGAAGAATAAAGTGTGACTGTGGGACTGTGGAGTGCACGTAGTGGTCAGTAAGGCGAGGAGAGTCCATTTAATCTTAATTTCCCTCCTTTGGCTCATATCCATGTCCACCATGGCAGAGGATCCACTCTGATTATTCAGGGTTTGTTCTGTTAAGGCAGACAGAAAGTGTGAGGGGACCTGATGTGTTGCTGTTGGTGCATTGGTTCTGTCTGGATTTGATTCTGTTCAGTATATTTGGGACTGGCATTAATATTTAGCTCTTTTCTAGTCTTATTCACCTCTTAATTCACATTCCATTGCAAGCTACAGACACTGTTTCATACAGCACGTTATTCTCCGGGCTTCATTGTTCCTGCATTCACACCTACAGCCGATTTAAGCGTGTCTTCATGCCTTTCAACGAGGGGCCTGACAGGAGCCCACAGGGAGATTAGGAGACATCCACACAGAGTCATGCTGTGAGGCAACAGTGCTAACAAACACACAACCCTGTAACCTTATGTGTGTTTTGCCCTCATGTTATTAGCCTCAGTTTAGGTTAGTTCAGATTGTGTAGACAGGAAGCAGTTACGGTCGAGGTTTGCTTCACACCGAGCTGCAGCTTTGCATTGTGCTGTGTACATCATCAAATCCTAAAACATTTAACCCTCGACCTGCCCGGCATCTTTCAGTGACAGGTTAAAGCATGTGCAGACAGCACTGCAGGGTGCTAATGGGGTGGGAGAGCTAAAATGGACTGCAGGTGGAGAGAGGACAGAAAAACATTCGGATGAGAGGAAATGAAAGAGTGGAGGGAAGACAGCATCAGGGAAAGCAATCCTGAGCTTTCAGGAGAAAAGTGGGGCATGATGGGAAGTGATTCCCCTCATTCAGTCCTGGTCTCCCACCCCTAATGCTCTAATGCTAAAATAAGAAAGAACACACAGACAGGCTAAAACAGTTCATCTACAGTAAGTGTATCACTGCTGTCATCTCGTCACCTCTGTGATGGTTCACAGTGACACCTGTGAGTCATGAAGCTGCTTGTCAGTGAGTGATTTTTAATAATGAAGAGTGAATTTAGGTCAGAGTGTTGCACGAGCTTTAGGCTCTGTGAGGACGCAGGCTCAGCTTTAAATGCAGTTATCCCATCAGAGCAATCAAATGTCTGCTGCTCGGCTGACTGCGTGAAATCTCCCATCCCTCCCAAGGACTTGGGTTTGTGTCTGCTTATGATGTGACTGTCTCAGCTTAGCGTAGCTCAGGAACCTGTCAGGAACTCGCCAAAAGAATCTATTGCTCACACCAAGAGAGAAAGGATGTAAAAAGAAAATCTTGACAAGGTGTTAATCCACCCAGGGACAAAGAGGGAGTCTGCTTTCTTCTTATATCAAACTGCAAAAATGGCAATAGAACCAAAATGTTCTGAGAGTGGCCCACTAAAAAAAAGATGTGGACCAGATTTAAATTTGGTTGATACTTCAAGATCATCTCCTCATGCACCTCTGTGCAGTTTGAGATGAAGGCTGACGGCCTGTAGCTCAGTTCATCTCTCAGTGTGACAAATCAAAGCCACACCAACTGAAAACCTGCTGGAGAAAATGAAGCCAAACAGTCTTTATTATAGCTCACTTCATTGTTTCTTCATGTTTTGCATAATCTTGTACTAAAAGACATTACTGGTGAAGTACGGTGCTGCTAAGCAAGGTGGCACTGCCCTCTTGTCCAAACATCTTACTGTCTGATCTAAAATCATAATTTGTGACAGCCAAACATGAGGCTTTGTGGCCTCTTTTAGTCCATCTTTTAAAATGAGAGTAAGCACATTAAAAGCCACACAAAGAGTTTCTTCTGGATCTACGACCCACCCATAACACCCAGATCAAATCTCACTATAGGTGTAGGTCAGCTGGTAAATAAAGATACGTTCACACTGCAGCCTGAAGTGACCCAGTTGTTTTGCCCTGATGCGACCTGTATCCGATCTTTTCATGACAGTCTGAACAGCACAGGTCTGATTTTTTCAAATGCGACCTGAGTGTGTACGACCGGGCCGCATTCAGCCGACCTGCACGACAAACGTCACTCTTCTGAGTCCCGTTACACGGATGCGAGAAGGAAAACAAACTGACATCTGTAAACACTGAGCATGCTTGCTTCATGTGATCGCATCCTCTACTGCACATGTGGGACACTTTTAGGTTCATCTGCAGTTCACACACAGATCACATCCAAGTCGCATATATTTGGAAACATGAACAACCACGCAAATAAAACCCGGACTTCACAAAAAAATCGCAATTGGGTCACTTCAGGCTGCAGTGGGAACATAGTCAGAATCCTGGCAACAGTATTCAAAATACAAAAACAGCATCATGACCAGCAGATTTTTTTTTCACTCACTTCTGTGAGGTTGACCAGTGCCTCCTCCATTTTTCTACCTCTCAGGAGGGTTCATATATGGAAACACAAAAGAGGAATCGTGTTGGTAGAACGATGAAATGTAGTGACAACTTCAGCTGTTCTCTTCACATGATTCCTGCTGAAATCATGCTTGTTGTTGAAGTCAGATGAAGTAAGATGATTAAAGAGCATCATGTAGCCTGCCAGGGTTAGAGGGTTAGGGACCCTCACAGATGGCTGCCCCTCCCTGAGCCTGGTTCTGTTTCTTCCTGTTAAAAGAGAGTTTTTCCTTCCCCCGTCACCTAGTGCTGCTCATAGGGGGTCGTTTTTCTCTGTATTATGGTAGGGTCTTTACCTACAATAGAAAGCACCTTTAGGTGACTGTTGTGATATGGTGCCATATGAATAAAATTTGAATAAATTGAATTATCATGTCTCTCAGTCGGGACAAGGCAAGATTTTGTGACTGCCATCACATAATCTGGCACTTTGAAACTGTAACAGACAAAAACATCATATTGCTATGTTGTTTTTGTGCAATAGTATTACCACTTCTAAAATTACTTTTGTTTATTTTTGCATTCATCAGGAAATACTAACAAAAACCAATTTCAGTTTATGTTGCTCTACAGCACAGAAAACATGGAAGAACTTATAGTGAGTGCTTTGTAGGCCCTGTCACCATCATCACCTCAGCATGGTCACTGTACAGACAAAAGGCAACAAAATGACCATAAATAATCATATTTTAGATTCTTGAATCTGTCACAAAACAGACGTTGGCAGTTATAGGTGAAATGATGCCCTTGTGTTGCCTGTGGTGGATATTCTTCACATCAGGATATTTTGTCGCCAGTGTGCAGCTGTTGTGTAATATTTGTGTTGCGTATGCTTGATATCAGGTTTGGCCAGTAGAAGTAGTGCTGGCACAGAGACCTCGTGTACAGTGTTTACAGTGACAGTGTCAACGCTCACTGTGATCATCACTTTATTGTATTTTTACAACATTTAGCCCACACACACACACACACACACACAGCCAATGTCAATTTTACAGCTTATGTAATCTCTACAGACAATCTCATGTGTGTGTTGGGAATGCTGCTCCCAGCTGACATGAGCTGACAGAACAGCTCTTCCCGCCATTCTCAGCATCATACGGTCCATCAGGAATTTCCTGTTGCTGCAATCAAAAAACAAATGTCTCCACTCAACTAACACAATGAGTTTTTTCAACATTCGGATTAGCAGTGGCACGTGACTTCAGACATCTCAAACGATTCTGTTGGATTGTTCTCTTTTTACCTTTCAGTTTAAAGCACCTTGAGTAGCAGCTGCTGTTGTGAACTGGCACTAAGCAAAAAAAATAATTATTTTACACCACAACAGTCTCTGCTGTCTAGTGTGTACTTTTTTAGGCTCTGACAAATAAAAGCACAACTGTTTGTGTTCATGAATGAACAGGAATGTAAAATCTTTAATAAACTGCCCTCAGACCTGCCTTGTCTCCAGTCACAAGGGGGGAAATGGAAGTTTGTTTTAATTAACGCAAACCAGTCAATTCAATTTTGTGAGTTTAATATCTAGTAGTAAAATTCCCATGCAGCCAAAGTTGATACAATCTATCTCAACTCTTAGTTTAATGATGTCGCCCCTGCCATTTTAAAGGTTTTAGTTATGATTCAACATTTGCTGTTGAATGATGGTACAGTGAGAGACGTTTCTAAATATCATGCAGAAAAAATAGGGCAATGCTTGGATTTACACATACAATGCTGACAGTAAGTAATTGTGTTTTTCTACACATTGTGCAGGTTAATTATAACAATTTAATGCAATTTCATTTACATACTGGCAACTCACAACATCAGTCAGCTCAGTGGGCTTGTACAATAATATGGAGAAAGACAACAGACAACCTCCTATGAGCAGCTCTGGGAAGGAAAAACTCCCTTTTAACAGGAAGCAACACCCAGCATATGGCTACCCATCCCTGAGCCTGGAGAGAGAGGACAAAAGAGACATTGTGGAAGAGAGACAGAGATTAATAATCACTAATGATTAAATGCAGAGTGAAGTATAAACAGAGTAAAAAGAGGTGAATGAAAAGAAACACTCAGTGCATCATAGGAACCCCCCCAGCAGCTTAGGCCTATAGCAGCATAATTAAGGGATGGTTCAGGATCACCTGATCCAGCCCTAACTATAAGCTCTATCAAAAAGGAAGGTTTTAAGCCTAATCTTAAAATTAGAGAGGGTATCTGTCTCCCGAATCCAAACTGGGAGCTGGTTCCACAGAAGAGGGGTCTGAAAGCTGAAGGCTCTGCCTCCCATTCTACTCTGAAGTATCCTAGGAACCACAAGTAATCCAG